>VDFB02047230.1:20980355-21095199 GCA_007258455.2 Sequoia sempervirens | reverse complement strand
CAACATTACAGAATATGAGGCTCTTGTCATAGGGCTGAGAATCATAGTACAATGGCAGATCATGGCACTCAAAGTCTATGGAGACTCACAACTTATCATCAACCAAGTAAATTTGACGAGTACCAAACAAAGGAGGACAAGTTGACCCCATACAAGAAACTGGTGGAAAGCCTCAAAGAGTCCTTCATTGATATCACATTCAAGAGTAGATACCAAGAGCAAATAACAGAGTAGTAGATGCTATGGAAACTATTGGATCGCTACTAGATGTCCCAAGCAATGTCCCAAAGCAAGAATTCCTTGTAGAGTAGCTTCTCGTACCAGCATTTGAGGTACCAAAGTATGAATTTGTGTGTTAAATAATTGGTCTCGGTGATCTTTGGTATCATGATATATACACCTACTTGAGAATAGGAGTCCTCCCCATTGATATAGCCCCGAACCTTAAAAGAAAATTTGTCAAAAATTCATCCCGCTTTGTTATCTTAGAAGACACCCTATACCGTAGGAGTATTGAGGGAACCCTGTTACAATGCCTAAACACTGAGGAAGCTTTGACTGCTTTAACCAAGGTACACAATGACATTTGTGGTTCACATTTGAGTGGTATGACCTTGGCTAAGAAACTGTTGAGGACTGGGTACTACTGGCCTACAATAGAGAAGGAAGCTCATGAATATGTCCGGAGGTGCTTACAGTGTCAACAACATGGGGATCTCATCCATGCACCAGCTCAGGAGCTCCACCCGATCATTACACCTTGTCCCTTTTCACAATGGGGGCTCGATCTCATCGAAAAAATCACACCCACCTCATCCAGTGGACATAAGTTCATCATCACCGCCACTGAGTATTTCATGAAGTGGGTAGAGGCCATTCCCATGACCTATATCACAAGAAAGTAGATTTCCAAGTTCATCCTGAACTACCTAATTTTTTGCTACAATGTCCCTCAAGCCATTATCTCAGATAACTGGACACATTTCAAAAACAAGGATGTTCAAGACCTATGCCAAAAGTTCAATATCCAACATCACTTTTCCACTCCATACTATCCCTAAGGAAATGGCCAAGCTGAGGCTACCAATAAGACCATCTTGAAAATCCTAAAGAAAATAGTCAATGATGTTGGTCGTGATTGGCACTTACAACTGAATCTCGCCTTATGGGCCTATTGAACAAGTATCCGCACACCAACAGGTGCAACCCCTTTTTCTCTGGTCTACGGATCATAAGCCATCCTTCCCATTGAGATCAAGCTCTCATCCTTAAGGATATCACTACATAATCTTATTACAGATGAAGAATATCGGGTATCATGATTGAACGAGTGGAACTACTGGATGAGCGACTCATGGATGCTTTAAACCATTTGCAAGTCTACCAAAACTGTCTCAAGTGGAGCTACAACAAGAAGATCAGGAGTTGGACCTTTCAAGTCAAAGAGCTTGTATTGAAGGAGAATCAAAAGAATGTACCAAATCCAGATAGCAAAGGAAAGTTTGAACCCAATTGGTTGGGACCCTTCATCATCACAATGAGCTACAAATTAGGAGCAGATCAATTATCAACACCAGAAGGGGAGCCTTTGCAGGAACCCATGAATAGCTCCCATCTCAAAAAGTTTTATGCCTAATCTTACAAGGTATAAATCCAAAAATACAAAACATAAAAATCCAAAAAATTAGAAAAATGATTGAAAATAGTAAAGAAAAAAATAGTTCTCTAGTGAAAACCACTTTGGTGGCACTTTAGGAAAGTCCCTTGGTGAAAGCCTGGAAAATAGGTGCCTTGTGTAAATAAGCGCTTTCCATCCACCAAGATCTCTACGACTCGTTCTGTAGCATTCATCCATCACGCTTCCATATCTCCACCCATCACCCATCCACATCCGCATCATAGCTTGATCCTATGTTCGTATCATGAAACCTCCAAGTACTACTCAACCCACTCTTAAGGTCAGTTTTTCCTACCTAGATATTTGAGTAGTTTATCATATCACATCACGCTGGGGGCATGTTCTTATATCGACATTGGATCAGATTCGTGTATATTCTTGAAGTCTTCCTTAAAATCATAAAATCTAAAAACATGAAAAAATCCAAAAATCCAAAAAGCATTAGAAAATAAAAAAATCCAAAAACATTTAGAAAAATCAGAAAATCCAAAAAAATTCATAAAATTAGAAAATCTAAAAACATTCAAAACATATCAAAATCCAAAAATAGGTCAAAAAGTCAGAAAAAATCAAAAAAAGAGTTGTCTTGTCAAACTACGGGTCTCTGAGCTCTGAACATAAGCAAGGTTGATCTTCGATCATCCCCCGAGACACTTAGGTCAGTCCTTTAGGAGTCCATCGCAAATAATCAATTTGTTCATATCTCATCAAATAATCAAGTCTATGTCAGTCGAACTATGCGGTCTCTACGTGTATAACGTAGGCAAGGCTACTCTTTGATTAGCTCCCGAGGCCCCTAGGATAGGTCTTTAGGTTAGGTTCTTGGTCAAAATCTCAAAAAACCCAAAAACATTGGAAAATTTGAAAAATGAAAACATTTGCAAAACATCTCAAAAATACCAAAAAAAAACCTCAAAATTATATTTTAAAATATCAAAAAACATCCAAATATTTGAAAAAACCCATCCATCCCATCTCACTTTCACCCACAATAAACATTCGCTCATAATAAATCATCGTCATCCTCAAACTTTGGTAAGACAATCAGAAACAAGTCTAGCAGATTAAGAGTGAAAAGTCAAACGTCAAGGGTCTCGAGTCTAGGTTAGTAGGTAAACAAATTGGTCAACTCTTTGTACTAATATCCCATCATCCAGTCAAATTCCAAATCATCTGATAACATCATGTCCTAGGATGCATCCTTTCTACAATGGGCATCAACATCAGGCATCACCATAGTTTAGTCTTGGCTAGCGGTATGAAGAACATTAGCTTGTTTGTTTACTTGATCTTTTTCTTGTTGATTTATCTTATTGCGCTCGTTCCAATGACCTCTCGATGATGTCTAATCAAAACGATTTAGAGAGAAAGGAATGGGGCAATGATCATTATCTTTTGTCTATTGTGCTTGTTGGATGTTCTTGTAATATAACCTTGGTCATGCGTGCTTTGTTTTGGTGTAGAGAGGGTGTTTTAGGTGTCTTGTTGACCACATAGGAAGGATTTCCTTTCTATGTTTTGGTCTGAGATATTTGAAATATCTGAACTGCATTATAAATAGGGTTTCGTATGCTAGGTGTGAACAAAGATACTCCTATTTGATTTTCGAGTCAAAGTGCATCACACTAGGTACAATGGCATCCTGGTTCTGTATACCTTAATGCATCATGCCTATGTGTGTTATCAAACATATGGTAGGTGAGCCCTTTTAAATCCCAATTCCTGATAAGCAATACATCATCATCTCTCATCATCATTCCTAATAAAGTCTCGACAGATCATGGACTTGTTGGATCCTCTTTTCATCATATTATTTCTCCTTTCTTCTATTCACACTAACGTGGTATCATGATAGTCAACCAACCATCACCAATGCATTCATCCTGCATCCATAAACTTTCAACATACCGCATATCATTCATATCATAAATAATAGGAAACACCGATCATTTCACATGCATTTCATTTCCATCATTTCACCATAATATAGATTGGTTATTCTAAGCATCTCACGAACCATACATTTGCATAAAAAATCCATTGCATAATCATATAGGCATCATCACATAATCCATCTCACATACATTGCATCATCATTTAAGATGTTTATGATAATATATATTTGTTATTCTCAACATCTTAGTTCATCTCATTTGCATCATCATCATAATATAGATCTATTAGTCTAAGCATCTCATTACATAACCATCCATACATCCATCTCGAACCTCTTTGTTGCGAGATCGACCCTACAAATTGGAATTTTTGCCCGATCTCTCGAGGGGGCAGTGTAGCAGCGTACTTTCCCCTGGGGCAATAGTGGGGCATCCAAAAAAATTAGAAATTTTTTGAACTTTGATCTCAGTAGGGTTATTCTTTGAACCAACACAACTGGTACATTGTTTCAAAGAGGAGAAAAATGTAGACGCTCAAAATATCCTGATCGACATCATGCACTTGATTCACTAACATTGATTCTTCCTTAATCACTTCTATACTAACCGATTAATTGAATAATCCTTATTTAATTAATTCATCATAATTCCTCTGTTAATTAAATAAATCAACTTTATTTGATTAAATCATTTTCTCCTTTTAATTAAATAAATTATTTTATTTGATTAATCCTAATGTTCCTCTTTTGATTAAATAAATCATTTTATTTTGGGTGGCTGGGTGTGCACCCCTCCACGTCAATGGAGGGGCTCCAAAGGGGCTTGATTCAACTCTAGTAGGGAGAATTTATGGGAGCATTCGTCGTTTGTGATGAGAAGCCTTGGCATTGCCAAGTGGGTAGGCTCTCAGGGTACGAAGTTTACAGTATAATCATGCAAAGTGGCTTGTTGGCAATTGGGCATCATTATGAGGTGGTGCCTTGGTTAAAGCTCAATTTTGGAGGAAGAAACTATCATGCAAGGACAAATTGCCTTGCATTGCCATTATTCCTCGCTCGTGTGTTTCAAGTTTGGCCTGCTTGTCGTGGGATTTATTAATGTTCATGGGTGTTGGTGGTTCATTTGTGTGGTTTTTGAAATATTGTTTTTTATTGGTTGCTTTCTTGCAGGTGCGGTTCGTTGGTTGGGGTGGCAATAATGGCTAAGTCGAGATGTTCCAAATTCATAATCACAGTCTTCGTGGAGGGGCTAGAATATTTTGGCGTGGACACTCCCATTTCTCTGTTGGTGACAGAGAGGCAAGCCACTTTCAGGGAAATCGTGCAGATCAAAGGCTTAAACGCATTCTGCTTGACAGTGATCCCTTGGTCCTAGTAGCGGTGAAAATGGTGTTAGGGAAAGGTCACTTGGCTAGGAAGGAGTATGCAAGGGATAATGCATTCATTTCCTCATGGTTCTTGGCTGCTATTTTGGATGTTGAACTGTCCAAGTCGGATGCCAGAGAATTGTTGGTGAACCTGTTTCATGGTGATTTGTTGGGTGGTCTTGAGGAGACTCTGAAAATGTCCTTTGTGGGCGAAGGGATCTCACGTCCCTTTGATATGGAGTTACTATGGAAGACAGACGAGGTGGTGAAGGTCTTCCCCTTTCTCCTGGATTTGAAGGGGGCCGAGCTTATGCGACACCAGATGATCTCGAATGGCAGTTGAGTTCCTAAAACATAAGTTAGGGTTGGTGGTGGAGGAAGGCTTGGAATGGATAGAAGATTTTTCTTCTTTTGCAAACTTAAATGGGTTTCTATGAGGTTCGACCTTGGTGTTTGAATTTTCACTTGTGTTTCACTTGTGTTTTATTTGTTGATCTGGCTCTGGTTTTTGTATAGGGTAGGGTGGCTGCCAATTTTTCTATGGTTCTAAGCATTTGCTGGGATTGGTAGGGGTTTCGGTGTTTTTTGGCTGTTTGGTTGATGTTTCCTACATTGCAAACATTCTATATGGGTACTTTTAATACTTTTAATAAAATATATAAACCTTACGTATCAAAAAAATAAAATAAATCATTTTATTTAATTAAATCCTATAGTCATCTCCTTTTAATTAAGTAAATTAACCTTTATTTGATTAAATCTAACATCATCCCTTTTAATTAAATAAATCAAACTTTATTTAATTAAATCTAATGTCCATTATTCCTCTCATTTGATTTAAATAAATCCAAAAATCTAAGTCAAATGTCAAATCAAACTAATCTCCATCTAAGTTAATTAAATCCTAATTAACTCTAACTCTAATCCTCAAATCCTCCAGATTTTGCAACTTACACATGTAAATCAATTTAATTGATTTATTAATTCTCCTATTTCATTCAAAAATGACATCTTTTTGGAATATTCCTCCAATTTGAAATCTCCCTCCCAAAAGGACTTGTCCTCCAACATGGGATATATAACTCTTACATGTACTTTTTCTTGAGCCAAGTGGTATTAACTCATCTTTCAACTCTTCCTCCACAAGCCATCTTTTGAATTTCAAATTCCACCTAATTGCATTTATCATGCACATTGATCAAAATGTGCTCCACCTCTCTTCAATAGCATGTTGACAAGTGGCACATTGTTATTGGTTCATCTTTAGTCCCACATCCTTCATGTTTCTCATTCCTCCATCATTCTTTTCTATAAATGGAAGGCTTTTCTATTGATTTTGGATCCAAAATCTTAGGCATTTTGCACTATCCACAACCTTATGCAAGATTACTATCTACAGATTTGGAGAAAATTCATCCACCATTTTCATAGTTTTCATCAATTTTAGCTAGGTTGTGGTCAATTTTCATCAAGGAGCACCAATCTTCATCAATCATCATTAAAGATTTGCAAGGAATTGGGAAAGGGCTACTTTCCACATCAAAGTAGCACCAATTCCCCCATGGGATGGTGGTTTGAATGCTTAGAATGAGTTTTATTAGCTTTCATTAGATTAAATTTGCTTTGTTGTTCTTTACATTTGAATGAATTGCATGGGGAATGATTGTTTTAGACTTGTTTGATGACTAACATTGGGTTGTTTGATCATGTTTGAGTAGGTCTAGATCAACCATTCACATGTATGTTTATATGTATGTATATGTATATGTATATGTATGTGTATATGCATATATGTATATGTATATGTATATGTATATGTACATATATACATATACATATACATATACATATACATATACATATATACATACATATACATATATGTATGCATATGTACATATACATATACATATATATACATACATATATATATGTGTGTGTATGTTATATATATGCGTGTAATTGTATGAGTGCATAAACACATCTTTACATATTTTATCATTGATAAATTTACTTCAAAAGACAACATAATTCAAATAATACGTTCTTGTATAATCAAAAGTTTTCTATGGTACCATAGAACATGCAAAGCTATTCATAGTCACAATAATTGATGCAGGAGCATCCTGGGGGCTAGTGAGCAATCTTGCATTGACAAAAAAAAATCTAAGTTATTTCTTATCAATAAGGGCTTGAGTTTGCTAAGTTTGGAATTCGCAAGAGAGGTAAAAAAATCACCTATGCCGTAGTACCACAGAGGTTTGAGTTGGAGCTAGTAGGTTGATGGTAAGGTCTTCTTCACCGCAACCCTGCGTCAATGCAATGAAGGAGCCTACGGTACAAAATGTAACTTACAACCCCACAACAGGTCAAGAAAGATGATGGCAGTATGGTGGTGAGAACCACAAGCCCACAACGGGTCGGTAATGAAGCATGTAGTATAGTGGTGTAAGGCTCGCGATCTCGCGAGAGACCATGATGAAGATCTACAGTAGGGTGGTAGCTCACGACATCGCAAGAATCATTTGAGTGAGTTGCGGTAGAGTGGCGGAGTGCAACGACGGGAAGGAGACATGAGTTGATGGATGGGCGAATGACAAGGCGACACGTGGAGCGTTAATATTTGTTGATCCCACATCATTGTTGTGGATCAACGTGACGATTGGCCAAATAAATTCATACCTGAAGTTGATGACAGAATTTATTGATAACGATGTAATTGCCTGATAGATCTTGATAATCATTGGTTGACAAGGTGGTACTACGACATCTAGGAGAGAAAGAATAATAAGTTGTGAGGCCAACATGTAAAATGAGAATATTATATAGAGACCTAAAGAGAGAGGAGACAGGGGGCTGTAGGTGTGAGATAGGGGATCATAGAGCAGAATTGAAGGCTTCAACCTGCCTGTGTGAACGATATCTTTGTAATCAAACATCCCATGATGTCCAATGTAATTTTTTATTGGTTTCCATTTCCTAGTATAATAAAATATATGTGTTATCTTCATGCATATTAGTTGTTCAATCTATGTATTTGTTGTGAGCTTGAGACTGTAAGGGGAGCACCCTTCATCAATAATAATCTCCCAAATTTCATTCAAACCTTTCTACACTAACAAAATTCAAAAGGAACAACAATCGGTTTTACCATAGTCGACACTTCTATGAAATCCAAAGCATTTCATAACCTCTTAAGATAAAACCCTTGCCCTACTATAATTTATTTTTAAGAATTTAAAATATAGAGCATATATAATAAAATCATAATTGGAACCCCAACATGAATATGCTAAAAACATAGACCTTTGTCAATATGCAACCATACACCATTCCAATAATAACATGATTGACTTGCATCAATGTTGGAAGGATTGATTTACCCTCATAAACATTATTATCATTTATTGACTCAAGTGGATGATATTATCTTTGAGAATATGGGAAAAAAATCCTAACTCAAACTTACATTTCTTATTGTTACCTTAGATATGCCCAAAAAAATTTAGACCTATACTGGTCTCTACAAAAACCCATTTAGAGCTTAACAAACACAGATAATATGGTAATCTCGTTTATCTATATTCGAGAGGAAAGGACCATATATGTTCTTACTATGGATAAAATGGTTTACATCGATACAAACCTTTAAGATCTTAAAAAAATACAAAGCTTGTACTTCTAGAACTATACAATCTCCTAATATTCTAAAAAGAATGAACAAAGATTACATATACCGAAATAGTCTCATGATAATAATAAGATAATTTGCAATAGAAATAACCTATATATTATTATGGTGATAAAAAAAAAGTACATGCAATAATAGTGATCTACACGGTCTCATGATGATAAACAGAGTATTGCAATTTAACAATGACCTACATAGTCTCACATGTGTGATGATAAATAATGCTCGATAGATCATAAAGCGTAAGAAGGTTCAATATAAATTTTCATCATAAAAGGGATTGATAAATCTTAATACTTAACGAAGCTCAATAAAACTAGCAATGATTGACATGGATAAGATTAGGGAAACAACCCTAATAGCATAACATTGTTAAATGAACAAAAAAATCAAGAACAAGTTGACAAAGTAATGTTAGGCAATGCTAGACCTTACTTGGTCTTAAAACATAAACATGGCTTTATTAAAATAACATTCATAAGAAAAAATACTTGACCCATACAATTGTCAATTTAGACCAAAACACCCATGCAATTGTCAATTTAGACCAAACAAAGATACATGCTTCCAAAATTTGTGAAATCAATAAACCAATCACTATAAATGATAGATCTTTGGATAATTTATTTCATGACAAAATTCAATAGAGATTTAGCATAGAAAAATTAGCATTCATAAATGAAATACAAAGATCAAAACTAGTCCTTTCATAAACGTTATATTCATCTTAAATAGTCTAAAAGAATGTTAAAAGCAAATCACTTTAACACTACAACCTACCTCACACCTTTACACATCTTCAAGTCTTTTGCAGAGCTCCTTTGTACTCTTTCCCCGTGCAAGACTTCCTTGTCTTTTCATTTTAAATATTTTTCCAAACCCTTCCATTTCTCCATCTTTCTCTACATGTCATTTCTCCCCATACTACATTCCTTGTGAGAGTATTGAAATCTCTCGTTTATTTACTTAATATGAAGTTCATACCATTAATTCCACTTACTCTCTCCACTATGTGGAGTTAACAACTCGAGGAACTCTTTGATAAATTTCAAAGTGCTAACATTCAATACCGTACCATAATGATATATATCATCCAAATCACATGCAACAAATAAATATGTGGCATACTATTTTATCAAATAAAACATTGTGTAAAATTCTTGAGGAAATATCCAATCAAATTAGAATATACTAAACAAAAATATTAAGGAAAAAGTGTCTAAATAATTTTTCATGGCAATATGACCCGAGGGAAAAGAAAAAAAAAACATAATAATCATTCAACTCAAGGTGAACATCCACATAAATTTGAAACAAGACATTATATCGTGTGTGTTCAAGAGTTCACATATTCATGATGGTCATAGCATTCTTCTATATTTTCTTCCCTCTCTCCAGTGATTCTCCCCCTCCTCATCTAAAAGGGGGAAACCAATTCCTACATCCACTTAATTCAGCCAATAAGGTAGTTAGTCTATACAAAGATAATGATTTCATATATACATCTTTTTGAATAATATTTTTCTTTATCTTAACATAATATAACAATCATAACACATGTGTTCATAAAACACAATTTTTGTATCATAATTAAAAACACAAATAAAATTATCTAACAAAAGGTTAGTTAAGTAGCATAATCAATTGGTCTAAAAATGGGGTGTGACATATCTCCCCCCTTAAAGATCATCATCCCTAATGATAGAACTCTTCATAGCATTCCTAAGTGGCATTGTCCTTATAATATTGGTCCCACTAGACCTTGCACTGAGTAATCCCTCTGTTATGCAAGTGGATCTTGTGAACTTTGAACACTCAGAGAGGCTCAGTCATGATCACTCCTAGATTCTAAACCTAAAGAGCATTCCAATCAAGAACATGATTAAAATGAGACACATACCTTTTAAATAAGACACATGAAAAAATCATCATGAAATGGATTGGATCTTGCATGAAATGGATTGATTGGATGATTGATCTTGATGCTTCAATGCTTGAACCCTACATCACAATGTTAGCTCCAAAAATATGCATGAATGCAAATAATTTTGACAGGGTGATATGATCTTGATTGTTGTTGTAGATGACTGATAAATCTGCTCTCCAATGTTCTTGACAATAATTTTTTCTCTTGTCAAAGTTTCCTTAATGCTAGATCTTTTGAATTGATAAAAAAGTCTTGTATTTATATGTACTTTTTTAATTTCTTGAAAATTAAAATTTAAAAGCCAACAATTGCAACTTGAATTTAGATCATTAAAATGCCACCAAAAATTTATTAAAATTTGGGTTTTGGAATTTAAAGGGGACCCATTCACCCTTGGGTGAATGGTTTCTAGGGCCTAAATCCAGGACAAGTTTCCAAGGTTAAATTAATGTTGGCAATTGTTTAATATAAGTTTCCCTTTGAAAAATAGGAATAATAAGACTTAGGAATGCATACTGTGATCAATTAGAAGCTTAATTAAGTCCAATTAATTAAGTGACCCAAACATAGTGTGTAAATGTAAAGGAGTACATTTTTCTACACTACAATAGATAGTAGATAAAATAGTCAAATATTTTAAATATATTCTTAGTTTTATTATAAGCATATTTATATTTCATACATAAAACAATAATTCACATATAAATATATAATTTGTTATACTTATAAAAAAATAAAATATAGAATAATAGTTAAAAAAAATATTAAAATTGTTATTTAATTTCATGTGTTATAAAATAATTTTTTAATAGTGGGTTAAAATAAATCTTCAATAATTTTAAAGTAAAATAATAAGGTCTTAAATAAAGTAGTAGATGTGTACATGTGTGTATAAAGTGTATAAAGATTAGTTAGAAACAAATGGTGAGATGGTGGATTGCATAAGATTAAATTTTTACTAATAATATTTAATATTTTTAAATTTAATGATAAAGTGGTTATATATCATTAATAATTTGAAAAATATTAATTCAAATATTGATTTATTTTTAAATAGAAACTTTATTATTGACTTAATTTTTTTGTTGTTTTCATTATTATAACTTAAGTCGCTTTCTTTTTTGCTTAAATTTGTAGTTGTCTTCATTGTTGTAATAGCCACCACTTTCTTGTTCCTTTGTAGCAATTATTTTGATTGGTAGGATTTTAATATTTCAATTTAAAAAAAATATAAAATAATTTTGATATCTTTCTATGAGTTGTAGATAGATGTATTTAATATATCTATACTATTTTATTTTATCTTTCAATATTTAAATCATTTTTCTTTTATAATTTGATGTCTTTAAGATGAATTTTAGATAGATGTACTACTAGTACATCTTTATAAAAATCCATATAAGAGATATTAAGAGATCTCTATTTTAATTGGATTTATAATTTAAGTGTAATAAAATAACAAGGTCACATTGTTGCAAAGTTCCTACCAAATATTGGTAGGATGATTTTGTACTTGTATTTTGATCAATATAAGATTGTCGTGACAACCATTGCTTACAAAAATGAAAAATAAATTATGAGAAATGCATTCTCTACTATAATAGGTCATATTATGTTCGTTAAAATTGAATGGTCCTTGCAAAGTTGCATCCTTCTATAGTCTTTTGGATTTGTTAGTGCATAGATAAGGGTTGGAATAAGAAAAACACTACATCATTCTCTAGTCTTTTTATATTTGTTAGTGTGTGGAAAAGAGCTATTAGAGGCTTGTAAAAAAGACTTGTTTTTGGTCCATGTTACCAAAAACCTCTACATGAAAGAATTGTTTGTAAGATAGCTATTAACAGATAACTTTAAATAGATATATAAACTTTAAAACTATCTACTAATTTAACACTAACACAATTGCAATAGTAACCTTTTATGAAGCTTTTCTACTTCTTCCTTCACATCCCTAATTTGTCAATTGATTCCAAAATTTTCAAGGATAACTAGAGGCTAATTGAATAGCAAAAAATGTGAGTTTACACAATCTGAATCAATTGTTTCTCTAAGACATGCAATTGTTAATATTATAATTATCAATATAATTAGTAATATTATATGATTATTGATGTCTTAATAATAATAATGATATATTATATTATAATTTTTTTTTTGCTCCATTGATAGTTGCTAAGGGGCAACACCCTGTATTAATTCAAAAAGGGTAGGTACATTGATTTGAGCATTTTGGCTCCACCCCTGAAACTGTTATGTCCAACCACAATACTTACAGATAATATCATTATAAACATACCCTTCTATCACCATAGCATTTACAAAATGGCCTTGGTAAGCAAAACAACCGCAAGCATATCACAAATATGGATAATCCCTATCGTGTTTGCATAGACCTACCCAAGTTTAATCTTCATCAACGTCGACTTCCCTCCTCTTTGTGAATTCCAGATAGTCAACAATCACAGAGCACTTGACTCCGCACTATCTTATAATATATTATTATTATTATTATTATTATTATTATATAAGGGAAAGGGGCCCATAGTGGGTAGGGGTCCAATGGTGGGTATAAAAGTAGGCCTGAGTGGGCCCCATAGTAGGTAGGCTTAGTATCCGATTGTAAAACACTTTTATCCATAAAGTACACAAATTGACAAATCATGTGATGCCACATCAGTGCACCAAGAATACATGACTTAGTGGCCCACTATCGGTCTCACCTTATTTTGGGGCCTTTTTGGATACCTTGACAAGCATGCTGATGTGGCATCATATTTGATGATGTGGCCTTGAAACCAATTTTTATAAGTAGGGGACTTGCCAAATAAGCTGCTTACAAATTTGGGAGTGATTTGAAATTTTCACATAAAACTTTGAGAAGCGCAAAATTAAGGTAGCCCACTATAGACCCTCTCCCTTATATTAATATAATAAAAGCTATCCATTCCATAAAATTCTTCTTGAATATCATGAAACAAAAAACTGTACTTACCTATTTATCTGAGAGCATCAATCCCATTTCAGTCTCAAGTTCTGTCGTGCTGCCACCATGATCCACATCAATGTATACATTCTTGGAAAAAAATTGAAATCATTTAAATTATTTGTTTAAAGTTTTATACAAAAAGCTTACTCCAGTGAGTATACTTAAATAAATAGATACTAAAATAGAAAAAATGGTCCAACAAGATACCATATAGCATGCATTCTCTTTTGAGGAAGTTGAGTAAGAGTCTGTGTCCTTGCATCCGCACTGAGGGTCACTAACAAAATTGATCTTTGAGATGGCTCTAATTTCATGCATACAAAATTGGGAGTGGATTTGAGGAGATATTATGTTTGAATTTTTTTAGAGTCAAGGTACAATATCAACTTCAAATTTAAACAAGATCTTAGCTATTATTTTAAGTGTAACACACACAGAGATGATTCTTGTACACGTAGCACAAAACGCTTATTAACGAGTATGTACGTTGCATGCTGATGAGAAGAATGGGATTTATAAGCAATGTAAAATGTCCCAATATAACATTGGCATCTGTAAATTGGAGAGAAGTCTATCAATACTGATCAATGAATAACATATAAAACAAGAAAAACAGGTTTGCTCAATGGATGCAGTTGCCTGTATGTGTTTAGCTATATTTGACTAACTACAATTGTTTTTTTTATATACATATATCAATTATACATTATTCTATCATTCTTTTTATTGAACTGTGCGCTATAGCTTACGATGTAGAAAAGTAAGGTAAAAATAATATCAAGATTGTCATCACATCTATCTCCCCCTTAGAACAGTTGATATCTTCGTTAACAATCAGACACTATCCAGTTGAAATGTAGATGTGGGGGTTTATATTCAGCTAATGAAAAATATGGTTTTTGACAATGTAGTGATTTTGGAGTGTGCTGACAGATATGGCAAAATTGACATTTCAGGTGTTGGTAGAAGCAAAGAAATGAGACGAGAATGGCTTAAAATAGCTTGTGTCTCAAGGTATGATCACAACATTATATAGATACAAAAATTCACTACTACAAATGTCATATTTAATGTTACATCTTCCTCATTCAATGACAGTACAACGAGCTCATGAAAGAGCTGCAACAACTACAATAACTTAATTTAATAACCTAAACCCAACTACTGAAAAGTGCAAATGCAATTTATTACATTATTATTATTATTCTAATTGCATTCTATTGTATATATATATAAAAGAAAGACAAAAATTTACACCTGGTTTTCCAAAGGCTTGACATCATTGTCCTTAAGGATGGAGGATATTATTTGGAAGCACCGAAAACAAAAGATGAAGGCAATGGGATTGGATGGCTGCAATTCCCTGTGTTGGAAAACAACTTCTCTAGAGAGGCCCATTTCGAATCTTTATGTGTGATTGGTAACTACTTAAGAAATCCATCTTTGCTTGCAGGCTTAGTTGTTTATTTGCCAGTAGTAAATAACCAATTCTTTATCTGCTTGGTTATAACCATTTCTAGGACAGCTTGCTCATGGAGCAAAAGGCATTGGTAGCACGTTAAGGTCACAGCTTCAACTCTCAGGTGTTTATCTTCCTCTAGTTGGTGGTTTTCTTTAGTTTGGGAAGAGAAATCTTCAAGCTCAAAAAATTTCAAACTCCCTTGAATGTCTAGACAGTAGACTCTCAATGGGTGACAGTTTTTTCAGCATCCCTGCTGCCTCACTAAGGGGTAAATTTTGATAAGGAAAAATCTTCAAATCCTGTAGTGTCTCAAACCATATTACTGTCAACATTCAATTGAGGTCTCTTATGGTGTGTGGGCTATCTGGTTGCTGGATCAACTGGCACAATCTGAGTCTGAAGTCTATTTTGGTGCTGCACAACTGCCATTGAGCTGAGTGGTCTAGTGAAAATGATGTGATCCATCTTGATCAGGAAATTTGAACTATAGTTAGATACAAATTCAAAGGAGGAAAAGATTGTAATTCTGTGCATTCCTACATTCTGATCTTGTTTATTTAAAAATAAATAAAGAAACAAAAAGCATTGAGCTAAGTGGTCTGGTGAAAAAGAATTGTTAGTTGCAAGGTCTATAGTCTCGAGAAGAATTCATAAATTATTAATAATTTTTTTTAGAAAATCCTCCATGGCATCTCTTAAAATGGAATAAATAAATTGCTAAACTTTTAAGAAAAAAAAACATGTATGTTTTATAAATCCTACTATAGAAGATCTCTACTCCTAAAATGCAAAATTAGTATTGCCTCCTACATCTACTTCCTCAACTACACGCTTGTAATGTATTTTAAGAAAGATTTCCTATACCATGCATTCATACCGTACGTTTGTATAAGAAAGAACATTTGAATAGACTAAGACTGCAAGTTTTATATATATATATATATAGCAGAGAAAGGAAAAGGAAGAAAATAATTTCTTAGAATATAAATGTATTTCAATACTATTTGTGTTCTTATGTAGAAGGAAGCACAATGGAAGAGAAATAAAATAAAAACTTTTCCTCTTATTGTAAGAAAACTTTCTAAAAATAGAGAGAAGCATATAATACTTTTCAATCCGTATTTGGGGCTTTTATCCATAACTCATAAAGATTGATGTAGTTCAGTTGGAAGGAAAATGGGGTGATATCTTGTAGCACTCAACATCTTATTTTCCTTTCCAAAAGATTCATTTATGGACCATGGGGCAATAAAGAAATAAATAAAATAAATAAATAAACATAACCATTATCTGAGTATTGATGCACACCTTTAGTGTGAGACCCATTGTCAAATGGATCTATGGACATTATGTTTTGTTGTTATTGCATGACCGTACTTTGATACATTATACTCTTGTCTTATCTTTTATGATGGATGATTGTGATTCGTGAACATTGAGCTTATATATTATGATGCATGTTAGATTAATTACTTTTATGGACTATAATTTAATGAGTATGCTGATTTTGATTAATTGATTTTACTGATATCTTGAATAATATGAGAATTGAAATAACATGCTTAGAGTAGAATATGTGATATTGTGTTAATCAGGTGAATTTGTGAATGACCATGCAATGTGAATGCATATTTGACATTATGTTATTATAAGTGAATGATGGAATGACTATGCAGTGAGTATGAGTATTGTGGATTAACGTGTATAACCGAAGAGATATTGCTTTGGATTGTAACATGTGATTGGATGTTTGAAAAAAATATATAAAGAATGCATATGCTTGTGTGTACAGAGAATGTGATATATATTGTACTTTGTTATATTATGTTATGTACTTAGATTTAATTTCATTGGAAAATGGACTAATGCGTTCATGAAGCATGCAGGTAAATTTCTCGTAGCCATGGGAGTTGAAGGCTGCTAAACAAACCTTGTTGTGTCACCCTGTTAAGCTAAACTCTTATGTGTTGTGTTAAAAAGTTGTGTATCTTGTGATATGGGGTAAGGGTGTAAGTGTTGAAATAGTTGGAAACCAAATGTGATTCAAAAAGAAAGTGATCATTTCAGATTTCTTATTTAGTGTAGTTTTAAGAGCCAATTTTGTCCTAATTTTAATTAATAGTTGCTTAGTATACACCCTAGGCCTATGACCTAAAAGGTTGGCGGGTATTTTTAGACTGTAAACATGGTCATATCTCATTAACGACCTCGCTTGTAAGAGGGGTGACGAAAACAAGTGCAGGTAGCCCATGTGAAGGCCATACCTCATAAAGGAAAGGAGGACATGGTAGTTGGGGCTATTGGGAGAAGAATTTGAGGGAGATTTGGTTAAGGATGAGGCATTCTAATTTTGGAAAAGGAAGGGAAGAAGAAAGGGAGAGGAAGAGCTGAAGAAGAGGAAGGAAGAGCAACAATCCCCTCTCAAGGTTTAAAGGTAGGGTCTTTATCTCAGGTTTTATTGAATGTATGTGCTAAATCCATGTTGTGCTATGGTTGGGTGTTGTTGTTTTGCTAGATATTTGTTTTGTGTAATGTTGTAAACCTTATCCCAATATCTTGTTTGAGTGTATGTACTAAATTCATGTCATGCCATGCTTTGTTTTGTTGTCTTTCTGAATTTTCTGTGTTGTGTAAGTATTGTTAAGTTTGTGTACCTTGTTGGGTTGGCTCCCCAGTATTGGTAGTGAGCAATCCAAGTGGGGAATTAAGAGGGGGAGAGATACCCATGAGGTAACATGATTATTTCCTTGAGAAAATTGGTAGTTATAGTTGTAAGTAAAATGGGTATGAGTACCCAGGGGTAAGAGTATTCTTTGTGGAAAATAAGGAAATGGGAAGTTTTGGGAATTGAGGAGGTTGCTAAGTAGAAATCTATGGGAAGCACTTGATGTTAGTTTCCCTATGGTTGTGATCCTCTCAGCCTCTCCCCATGAAAGCCATTGAAATGGTTTTTGTGCAATTTTGTCTTACCTAAAAGAGTGGTTGACTTTTGTTTGTTGTGAAACTGTGTTGTTGTTTGGGAAAAGGGTTGTTTGTGTGTGTCATCTAGGTCCATTTGGAAGCCTCCCAACTCGGGCCCATGGCTAGTCTTCCAACCTATGGATGGGTGGTGAGCACCCCATTGGAATGGGAAAAAGGATGTTCCATGTGTAGGTTAAGATGAAGAAACCTTGCAGGTTGGGAGTAAATCTTCATTGTGTGTAAAAGTAGAAGATATGTTAAGTTGCAAAATCTGCAGACCATTATGTTCATGGGGAAATGTTGCATTGTTTTTAAAAATGTATTCTATCCAAGAAACATAATTAATATGTTCAAAGAAGTACTTTATCAAATAACATATACTCTACAAGAAATATATTTTGCTAAAAGACATGGCTCCTATTTCAAAAGAATGTGTATTTTCCTTTTTAGTGGACTTGTATTATGCTGGAAAAGAAAACACATATTGTCTTCAAGTACATGTATTTTGTGTTAACTAGGAAATGAAACTTGTTAAATATGCTATTATGCTAAAAGGATGAGTATTTTTTCAAAAATAGAAAGTACTCTATTCTCTAGTTAGGAAGGATTCTATTTCAAAAAAAATAATGTTTTGTTTGTAAGAAAATGTATACTATTTCCAAATATGAAATGATATATTGCTAAGAATGTATAAAAAAAAAGGTTTCTATTTTCTCTATACAAAAAGGAAAGAGATTTACTTATTTTCCTATTGATTTACTTGCAAGAAAAAGAGAAAAAAATACTTTCAATTTTCTATAGAGAGGAAGAGAAATATCTTTATGCTTCTGTAGATTTAGGTTACAAGAAAGAATGGGAAATATATTTATTTCTTTGTTGGTTTACATTGTAATAAAGCAAGAGAAACACATTTATTTTACTATTGATTTATTTCATAAGAGGGAAGGAAGAAAGCAGTAACTTACTAACTATGGTGTTCATCTGATTAATAGAGAAATGAATATTTATGTTTATTCATTTATATATTCTATACATGATAGCTACAAAAGTAACTAGATTGAGATTAACATTTCGCTTCACAACTGTAAGAGGGGTGGTCAATGTACCACTTTATTCCCACAAGAGAAAGGAATATAATGGGATAGAATGTGTATGCTTCTGGGTATGTGCAAGATCATCATGGAAAAAATAGGCCCTTAAGTGGCAAAAAATTCAAAAAAATTAGAGTTAGGCAACTTGACGTAAAAATTTGAATAAGTTATCTATATTATTTCAAAAATCTGTAAGAATAGAATTTGTAGCAAATTGAATGTCATTTCTAAACTACTAGGTACGTTTAAAAAAAAAAATCGATTTGGTGAAAATTTGAAATTTCAATGCAGTGGTACTTAAATTTCAGGGAAAAAATAAGAAAAAGGTGTATGTCTGACCACCCTAACCACAATAAAATGATAATTATTTTTATAATATTTTAGATATAAGTAGAGGACTCATGCCCCGATGTGATGCATATTTTTTTGTAATCTTTTTCCAAGTAAATAATTAATTATGAATTTTTTATTACAAATTTTTAAAAAATATAAAAACTCGTATGTCTAACCACCTTAACTTTGTCAAAAATTCATGAAATTCAATTTTTATTTTTTTAATCCTATAGTATGTGAAGCATAGAATGTGGCGCATGTTTTGGATTCAAAAAATGTGATAACGTTTGAAAGCTATAGATGTTTTTCAATCAACCTATCAATCGGGACTTTAGTCATAATTTGAATAGAAAATGATTAATAATTACTTATTAAATTCAAAGTAAAGCATAATTTATATTGGTGGAAAGCCAAGAATCTCCTTTAAAAACCCTTTTCGTTTCATCAATTTTGGGTAAAAAAATAGTCGTCAGCCACATACCCATCATATTGCCACTTTTTGGCCCATCATGATCCTGTGCATACCCTTCTCCTTAAATATGTAGAAGTCAACTTCGTATACCACTAGTTTATACATATGCCCACATGTAAGAAATAGATCTTACACCTAGAGGAAGAGTAAAATTTCCCACAGGTTTTAACCTGCAGATTCCTTAGGAGCATCTCATTACCAGGTAACCATATGCTTAATACTCGGTCACATCTCTCCCTCTACTCTAGTGGGCCAGGTTAATCTAGAACTAACAATGTAGCTACACAACCAAAATATAAATTGCATATAAGAATCTTATTGAACAAATGACATATAGGTTAGGAGCTTTGTGGTAAAGAATATAGAAGTGAATAGGTCCCAAGATAGAAAAAAAATATAGGTTTGTTGTACGAAGATGAATGATTTAAGTGAACACAAAAAAAAGGATCGGGTTGAGCACCATTGATTGGGAGGAGGGCCTCCTCTCCTCATGCAAGTCATGACCTGTGTGGGAGAGAGGTCATTTTCTTCCATGGAGATGCCTAGAACCGCTTTTAGCCACTCCCTGGTTGTATCGTCCATTCACTCCACCCATTTAGGCAAGCTTGCATTCATAAAATGACGTTTCAATGAGGGTTTTAGAGTATGTTAATTAAAATGAAAGTTGTGAATAAAATCTTAATAATGAGCACATTTAGGTTTTAACATTTCAGCCCTATACCTTGTGTGAATAAGTGGCTAGGGTTTGGGCGCCCTTGTTCAAATAGACCAAAAATACAGTTGAGGAATTAAAATAACCAAACCCTACTTCCCTCTATGCCGCCTCAAACAACTTGCCTGCAAGGAACACACACGAGATAATAGACAGGGTGGGAGAATCTAAAAATAATAAGGGAAATGAATGGTGAGTGAAATCGATGAGTGAACCTCCCTAAATCATGGCTATCTTTCCCCTCTACCTAGTTGTTGCCATCTTACCCTGTCATTTCCCTTTTCCTCTGCTCATAGCGATTAGGGCGACAGTTTTAGGGTTTCTCATTTGTATATAATAAACTTATTATTTCCTTTAGCCAAGACTCATACCTAGCTACCCACATCCGTGTTGGAAATGGATTTCAACCACCTTATATTTTGGCTCATAAAAAGATCACTTAATAAAGAAAGATTTGTTTTTAATGGAACAAAAATAATACATTGCTGAAAAGGAAATAATAAAATAATATAGACCATAACCATAGTATAATAGTTAGCTGATTTGAGGGTAGTTTGATATAAAAAAGGTTATTAAATTATTAATTGAGTTGTGGTTAATAATAAAATCTATGGTTAACAGAAATTTAATTACAAATAGGTCGACCAATTTAATTGTTGTAAGATTTAAGCAATATTTCATTTTTGGTACTTGGATGAAGTGTGGGGTGTGTTGGGGTAGAAATAATTAGGAGACTAATGAATATATTCTTATTATCATTATTATTTAAATTTAGAGTAACGACAATATCCCTAAAGGGTGTATCAATGAGATCATTACTAGGACTCTTGTATAAAGACGGAAATGAGGTAATAAATATATCTAAATATTTATTTATTTATTTATTTTATTTTATCTTTTTTTCTTAATTGTAGATGGGGTATTATCTTATTAATTTATCTTGACTAATATTAATGTAAATAGTAGTCTCAAAGATCTTACCCATGATAAAATGGGGTGAAGTAGATTTTAGGGTGAAAATCTACAAGATGGCTTAAGAACTATTACAAGGGTTTAGTTACTTATTTTTGGAAACTAATGATAAATTAATCATTGTATAGTTTATAGTACGATATTAACAATATATTGATAATTCTAATGATGTTAAAAATGATATAATATTTGGGGGGAAACATTACTAATTATGTTAATTTAGGGAAAAATAATACCATTACAAATTCCCCTAAACAGTTTTAATTGCATATTCATCTAGATATCCAATGTACTAATAACAAGTAAATAAATTTCAAATAGGTTTATTGGTGAATTAGGAAAATTAATGATATAATTCTCATTCAAGTAACCATACAACCAACTGTGGCATTATCATACCTAATGGTGTAAAATTGATGTAGTCAAAGGCTAATCCTAAGTTTTTATATCAGTAGTACCCACTTTGTATTAGGGGTGATAATGTTGTATATAATGAAAAAGAAGGGAGTTAACTTGCAACACCACATTCCTAATTACTTTAGTATTTGACCAAGTTTGTAAATCTTGCATGACTCCAAATATAGAACTCCTTGTTGTATTCAATGTTTGTCAAGGGATGTGTGTGGCGAGCTTCTCACCCCTGTTCTTTATCACTTCTCTAACCCCCCTCTCGGGTGATGCGTCCAAGATGATGTTGCATGAGTGACTCTTGAATGCGTGTAGGTTAGATGCCATGTTTAGTCATGGTTGATTGTTGTTAGTAGTTTTTGTTATCAATAGATTTGCACCCTGTTGAATGCAATATTCAGCAACCTACTGAAACATGGAAACCTTCTTCAGATGTGGGTGATCTGAATGAAGAAGGAATCTCCAGAGTGATCTGGTTCTCCGAATGATGAATATTATTCTAATTACTTTTGAGGAAAGGGATAAAAAGATGAACTGAAAACAAGTCTGAACCTAACTGATGATTAACTTAAAACTTCTGACAGAAATTAGATCTTGCCACTCACAACAATTCCTTTACTACAATAGTTCCTACAATCTCACCAATACATGATTCCATCAATAATTCATATGAAGATTCAGAGGAATCGAATACAACATATAACCTGAAAACATGAAACCCTGTGCAGAAACTCATAAAAGCAGGACATTAAGGCTTCAAATCTGAAAACACAAAGCATCAAACTGTTGTTACCAGTCTTGAGACAAGAAAATGGAAAGAAAAACTTTGTTGTATTACTGAAACTGAAAGAGTGTCAATCTGCCAAAACTGAGTACAAAGGGTTCACAAGCTCAAAAATGCATAAGAGCAGGAACTGAAATCTGAACTGAGAGGGAGAGGAAAAAAACTAAGTCTTTTGAAAGGAATCACTCTCAAGAAACCCTAATCCAAGCTCAGAAAAAAGCTCAAGGAAAAAGGCTTCAAACTCTCTCAAAAACTGCATAAAAGCAGAAAAAAGCATAATGTTTTTATGATGAACAGGTCTGTCAAGCCTCTAAAAATAGGCTGAATCTGCTTTAAAAGCCAAAAAAAACACCTTATCTCTCCAAGATAAATCACAAATCTAACCAAGAGGAAAAGTCAACAAAAATCTGCTAAAAATAGCAAGAAATCATAAAACAATTTATAAAAGATTTCTTTACGATTCTGCTTTACAGGATTGCAGATTTGCACAATTTGTCTATTTTTTGCAATTAAAGAACAAAAATATTTTTCCAAAAAGAACACATCCTTATATCTCCATTACAATATCCGATTTTCTCACAAAATCATAAAAATATTACATAATTATCTTCTCATCTTCCTATCAAAAATCTGTCATTGATTTCTCTAAAATCAATTAAAAACAAGGAACCCTAAACAGATAATTGACCCAAAAAAAAAGACCCTAAGTCATAAGGTATCCCATCATAATATTGTCATTGTTTTCTCACAAAACAATAAAATAGCCCACCTTCAAGACTTCACATTTCACTAAGGCAAAAGAAAAAAGTCATAAAGACTTAACATATTGACCTAATATATGAATTTTTGGCCTCCACATATATCAAACTTCAGACTTTTGATAGACTCCAATACAAGGATTAATAACCCTAGCTCGAATTAACCCACATGCCTATTGACAAATGCGAAAATTCTAGATAATTATAGTGTTGGATCGAATTAGGGCATGGGGAAAACAAGGTCTAACCCTAAATCATTTCATTTTGGAATTATCACTTGAGGAAAACAAAATCTGTCTAGAAAGAAAGCGCCACCATGATTGTGTTGAATCTGAGCTCGTGTGCCTTGGGAATCTTCACCATGCTCTTCAGTGGTCGAGCTACTTAGAGTGTAAGCTTGGCTTTCTTTGTCGTAGTTATTCCACTTCATTTCAAAGTAAGAGAAATTCTCATGGCCACAGCCTATTCATATTTTCTGACTTTCTCTACATTCTCGTGCTCTGCTCCTCTTGGCCATCATGAGCTCGATCTCGGCATCTGTCTGGAGACTCCATGAGAGAGCTCGCTTGTGTGTTTTTTTCTTTCTTCTACTGTCACAAGGGTAAGCTAGCTTCAATGGTTTTATTTCTGTTCACTCTGGCCTTATGGCCACGACTATACACAACCTCTAATGCATTTGTTTGTTTTTTCTATGCTTATTTGAAAATCTCCAACCCTCGAGTTTGAACTCTTTGTATTCTTTGCCTTTACTGGCACCCATGCGAGCTTGAGCTGGATTCTTGCTTGGAGTTTCGAGACTTTAATATGGATTTGGCCGCGACCTTGATGATGTTCCCTCAGTCTCGAACTGGTAATTTTTTCCCTCAAGCTCGTATCTCTTCATTACTCTTCAGAAACTAGAGGAATCCCTCTTTATTTTATGAATTTTGGGCCATGTTCAGGCCGCTCCAAATGTGTATTATAAAGAGCACTGTTAGAAGTTTTGGGGTCAACCCACAACAAGAAATTCTCCTCCTTGTATATTTGATAATGAATCCCTTCATGGGTATTGTGAAAATTGAATGAGAGCTACATTTTCTCCATTTTGAAGCTTGATTCATTACAGGGAATTCACATTTTATGACTTTTTCTATTTATGCAAAACCCCATGTGGGTTATCACTGTAATTGCACTTTCTGTATTTTGAATGAAAAACCCAAAAAATGGGTACTTGAGACTCAAAACTGTATATTCATTTGTATGATTCAATTCATATGGGTTCAACCCAAATAACCAATGGTCTATTTCGGACTTCTGAAGCAAAAGAATGACATGGGTATTTGTATATTTTGAAGAAAACGTCTCTATTCTGATTTCTCTTCAGAGCTCGACCACGAGTTCTTTGCATTTATTCTTGTTATTTACTTAACAAAATCTCTCATGGATATCACCGGAAATGGTGAAAAATCTATATGTTTGCTATATTTAGTGTATGGCTCGACCCATATGACCCGTGATTTCTGCTTTTGTTGGTATTTTTGTGCTTGTTAATTTCCTCCATACAAGTGCTTGATAGTGAGAAGGGAACTAAGCATTGTCTAAAAACTCTCGTATGACAAAGCACTTAACTTGTTGTTCTGGAAAACACACCCATATGAGCAAATTGGAAATGTTGAAAATCTGATTCACATGGTATTTTACCTTCTTTAACTTTCTTAATGAAAACATTGTAGAAATTTTGTCTTTAACAAGACCTTCTCCTGAGTATATAGCATTTTGAATACATCCTATTTGTATTACATTGAAACTTGATATTATTTCGGCTTCTTATTGCCTGAAGCTTCCACATATCTACATTTAAAAGATTTCTCTTGTGCCTTTTTGTTCATGTGTACTTTGCTTGACACTTGTAATTCACTGAGGATAATTCTGGATACACATGGTACTTTGATTGTTGTCTTCAGCTAAACACTAATACATGGTTTTATTTGAAACATCCTTCCAGCCGAAATGAGCTATTTTGTCCCTGCACACTGCTTTCAATGAAAGCTCACATGCTTCCTTACATAAATAATGCCTCAGAAACACCTTCTGGAATGAAACTGTTATCATTTTACCCTGTGATTCTTAATTTTGTATTCGCTTATCAATCAACTGGAACTGGTGATTCATTTAACACTTGATCATTTAACACTTGAATGCACTGACTGTCTTTTGTACTCTTAAGCAACATGGTACTCTTCATGCATTTTTATATTCCACTTAACAAACTATTCCTTTAAATCTGCTCCCCTTCGTGATGAAATTTGAAACAAAACTCTTTATTAAGGCATAATGTATGCCTGTTCACTACCCTTGACTGTGAAAAGAATGAATTGAATCTCGCATGACATATATGATTATGATGAACACATAACATGAACTATGCAGCAATATCTGATATAAATGTACTCAGTTGAATTAATTGAGTGAACTAAACTCACTGTTCACCTGTAGCCTTCATAAAACATTACCCTGATCGTTATGAATGCATAGTTGGTTTAGTTGCTCGATAGATAACTCTGTTTACTCTTTCAGTTGTATTTCATTTCCTTTAATGAACATGATGATGAAATGTTTAAATCATCCCATTTAATGAATAGGGCAGCATGCCGAGCTCTACCCTTGTGGGAGCCCGTTTCTCTCCACATGCTTGGTCTTCAAATAATGTTCAGCTTCATGACTTTACCTATACCTGCACAAGGAAACAAACAAAGTTAGCATAAAAAATAGAACATGATGATCATATATTATTATTTCTCCTTCAGCTCATTTTTTCCGTATTGCACTTGATTGATTGTTTCAATGCATAATTAATAGTAGGTTGCACTATTGCGGGTTCGCCATATAGGTTTCTTCATAATCGGAGCCACTGACACCCCCTCCTTTCTCTTACAGGTCGACAAAGCATAAGAAGACAAAGGTGCACCATTCAGCGTCAACCATCGATATCAAGAAATGATGATTATGTCGTCACTTATATGTTTTATTTTCTACATCTTCAGTAGTGTAATGTGCTATTAGTGATATGTTGCAACAGTTACATCCACGGCTTGTGTGGATATTTGATTTCAATTCTTGCTTTTCATTTGAAAGGAAAATGCATTAAAATGTTGCAAATGTTGTAATATCATTTCGATTCTTGCAATCAAATGAAGCTAGATGTAAATATGAATCTTTTCATGAAATGAATGAAAGCATTTAAAATACTCTGTTGTTTATATGCTCAATTATGTACTTCATTGAATTCTGGAATATCTGAATAGCATTCTGAAACTCCACTTCTTCTTTTAAATGCACAACTTCCACTTAATGAAAAATGATAAAAGATGCAAACAACACTTAAACTCAATCTACAATTTCACCTCATGATATAATAACATTCAGCCAGCTCCGCCAATCGAGCTGTGGCGAAAAATTGGTAACAGTTTCTATATATATATATATATATATATATATATATATATATATATATATATATATATATAGGTTTGGTCATGTTCAAGTTGTGGAGTTTTATTTTTGGGCATGACACTTGGTGTCAAAGCCAGGTTCCAACACTGGGAACTTTGGGCATGCAATTGTGTATGAGTACTTATTTGTTCACGACATTGTGTAGGATGGCTAGGACGAGGAGAGTTCAGGGACGTGGTTGTGGTCATGGACGTGGTGTAGGAAGGGGGAAAATAGATTCATCACCAATAGGGAACCATGTTTTTGAGGAAGTTCATTCAAACCCTCCACCAAACACTAAATCCCAAATCCTCCATGCCATAGAGGATTTTATTGGAGTTATTCATGCTACAATACCATCAATAGCGGAGGATCACCAGTGAGAGCATTCACACCACTCTTCTCAGGCACATAGAGACGAGTACTACGAGCACAACAAGTCTCCCCCTCGTGGTCATGCAAAGCATCGTGAGCATAGAGAGAGGGAGTCAGAGTTAGTGCATTTGGAGGTACCCTTAGAAGTTCCACCACCAGAGAGAGCCAACGATGTTAGGGAACCTAGAGATGCAAGAGGGGAGATTCATGATTTCTTTCGATTACCACTACCTAATTTTTTAGGAGCCACAAATGGTGCAGAGGTTGAGCCATGGCTTATACATTTTGAGAGGTGCTTGTGTTGTGTACATATACAAGCAACCTAAAGGCATGGTTCACATTACATTTTCTTAGAGAGAATGCATCCATGTGGTGGCATCAAGAGGAACTCAAACATCACCTCTCTCTTGAAACTCTTATTCGGGAGAATTTTCTAGAGAGATTCAAAGCATGTTACATATCAGAGCACTTTAGGCAACGTCGTATAGATGAGTTTCATAATATTCATCAGCAATGGGTGACAATCGCTCAGTATGAGAGTAGGTTTCTTGAGTTTCTTCAATATGTCAACTACATCCAGGATGAGAAAATTCTTGTCAATCATTTCATTAGGGGTCCAAATGTAGACATTTCAGGTCCCGTCTGTATGGATGCACTAGAGAGCCTTCAGGCCACTATGGAAAAGGCCCTTATTGTAGAGGAGATTCAGGGCAAGTCCCAGGAGGCACGTGAGCAATTTCAAAACCACAATCAAGATTCTCAATCATAGGGTTTTCAAAGACCACCTTTCTCTCCTAAGGGAGGGTCTAGGCCTTCATCACTACTGCCTAGAGCACCACAGCAGCCACAACAATAGAGTCAAAGGCCTAGGCCTTAACAGGGTTTCTAGGGTGGTTCTAGTAGAGGATGGTAGGAAGAGGGATCACGACGTGATCAACGTCCTTAGACACAGGGTGCTACTCCTACACATTCACAATAGAGTTTTGGAGGAGGATTTAATGGGTCTAGTAGGAATGGAGGTCAGTAGAGTAATAGGGTGTAATGTCCCCTTTTTTTTCATGAGCGTTGGAGTTTGGAGGAATTAGCCTATTCCTGATCCAGCTCGTAGGCTAATAGGGCTTGATCAGAGGGTCGTTTGGCAGATACCCAGTTGATTGGTTGGCTCGTTTCATGATTCAGTCTACATATGGAGGTGTTCTAATGATTTCTTGATATGTTTCTATTTTTAGAAACCTCATGTTATAAAGTAATGTTATATTTGCACTTTATGTTATGAATAATTATTTTATTATAAAGTGCAAAATAATAAAATAATATTCCTTCTAGAAGGTGACTTGGGAAAGTTCTAGAAGGAGGCCGACCTCTTGAGGAAAAAGTATAAATAGACATCATGGGCTTCATTCTCATCATCCAGATTTGATGTTGTTGTTGATGTTGATGTTTGATGGTTGTGGAGCCTAGGGTTTCTGCAGTTGTCTTTGGCCATTGAGAACGGAAACTCTCAATTGGTAAGCAATTTTGAGGGTGTGAAATATCACTTGAATTATTGCAGCTGGGAGAAAGTTACTTTAGACTTTCTATTTGAGCTTCATTGTAAAAACTTAGTGGCCTTTGGCCAAGTTTTTGTATGCTTTATTTTGGAGCATTGTTGGAGACATTTTGGAGTTCATAGTCTTCGTCGATTTTGCATTGAGGAGGTTGATTTCATTCATTCAGTCATTGCCAGAAGTTCTGATATAATATCTTCAGTCATATAAGTCTGCATATTGGAGCCACTATTTTGCATATCATATTCAAATTTTTGCTTGTATGGCCTCATTTGTGCATTATTTCTTTGTGGGTATTTGAGCATTCATCTTGGGAGAGCTTGGCAATTATTTTGGAGTATTTTGGAGTAGCTATCAGGTTGCTGGTAAATCATTTCAGTGGTCTGATATACTACAACAAGGGCGCCATTGGCAAGACATTTTTGTTCATATCTTATCATTGAAGCATCCTATGGTTTTGGGTATTACTGCATTCAATTGCTATCACGGAGACAATCATTTCAAGGACAAATTCGAGGAGCTTAGAGGCTGCATTTATTTTTCTAAAGTATTGCTAAGCAAGAACAGGGGTGGCTGGGTGAAAGCATCGATTGGGCCTAAGAGGAGTTCATTTTGCTTGAAACTTGATTCTTTCATCAACTCCTTTCTAAGGTATCGTCATTTCTCCAGGTTCCTTTGTTTATCATTCATGTTAGCATTGCATTTTAGGTGTTATAAGTTTCAGTTGTAGGTGTGCATTATACCAGCATTATCATATTTTGTAATCCATGTAAATGCCAAGAGTCTTGGCCATATTTCATGAGCATTGTATTAGAAATTTCATTGCAATTAAGGAGATATAAGTTGCTGGTGTCATTTGAGCAATTCAATATCATTTGTATTTAGTTTGTTAGTTTGCATACCAACTGTTTGTTAAAATAGTAGTTGGCTGTAGGTGATCATTTCTCATGTTTAGATCATATATATGCATTGAATATTGTCAAAATAGGTTGCACATTCATGTTAGGACATTATTTAGACAATTTAGAGCCAGTTGCAAGCATCTTTATTGATGCTAAGTGAGGGAAAGTTCCTTAGAAGCAATCTGAAATGTTATATCAGTCATATGACCCTTGTATGCAAAGTGTTTGATTAAATTATCAAGGCCCAAAATCAGCATTTTAAGATCAGATTTGAGCAGGGTCATTACATAGGGCTCAGGCAGTATAGGTTTAGACTCATGGACCATGTTATGTATGTGGTGTAGTGGGACACTTGGCTAGAGAGTTCCCCCAGGGTTTTGCTTCTAGAGGATAGCATCAAGCAAGGTTAGAGCCAATAGTGGGTGATGTGGATAAATCCCATCGAGTCTTTGTAGCGGTCAAGAATTGCCAAACCGAGCATCGGGCCACAATTATTGAGGCCCCAGGCATGATTGGCGGCATCCATGTTTCTATTTTGTTTGATTTTGGGGCATCTGATTCTTTTATTTCCCCATCTATAATGGAGTGTAGCAGGCTAGTGGCATCTAGGCAAGATGATAGGTGGGAGGTTGAGTTAGCCTCAGGGGCTAATGTGTCAGTAGATTTCGTAGTGAGAGGATGTTTGCTATAGCTTGGAGGTGTGACTACTTTAGTGGAGCTTCGTGTCACTCCATTAGGTTCTTACAGAGTGGTGTTGGGTATGGATTGGCTCGATGTGCATCGGGATAAGGTGGATTTTTTTCAGAAGGTGATTGAGTGTGTAGACGATCAGGGTGCTCCAGTGGTGATTACAGGGATTCAAAGACCTATTTCCCTTTGCATGATTTCTACCATGCAGTTGAAGTGGTGCTTGTGAAAGGGGTGTCAATTGTTTTCCATTTCGATCAATGATAGAGATGAGGAGGATCCAAAGGAATAATTAGATGATCATCCTATCCTTAAAGAGTCTGCAGATGCACTCCCTTCAAAGCTTTCAGGGATGCCACCTCATTGAGAGATTTATTTCCATATTGATTTGGTGCCAGGGGCAAAGCGGATTTCGAGGGAACCCTATAAGATGACCAATCATGAGCTTAGTGAGCTCAAGCTTCAATTGGAGGAGTTATTAGAGAAGGGTCACATTCATCCAAGCATCTCACCATGGGGCGCTCTTTTCATTTTCATTAAGAAGGAAGATCCCTTCAACTTTGTATAGATTACAAACAACTGAATAAGGTGACCATCAAGAATCGTTACCCTCTTATGAGATTGATGATTTGTTCGACCAGTTGTAGGATGCTAGGGTGTTTTTGAAGATAGATCTTAGGTCAGGTTATCACCAGTTGAGGATTGTTTAGGAAGATATACATAAGACAAATTTTTGTACCAGATATGGCCATTATGAGTTCACAGTGGTACCCTTTGGTTTGACAAATGACCCTGTAGTGTTCATGAGTGTCATGAACGAGGTATTCCGCACCTTCTTGGATAGATTTTTTATTGTGTTTCTGGATGATATTTTAATATATTCACATATTGAGGAGGAGCATGAGGAGCACTTACGGAAGGTTTTGTATTGTTTAAGGGAGCATCAATTGTATCGTAGCTTGTCGAAGTGTGCCTTCTTCCATTCAGAGGTTCACTATCTCGGTCATGTTATATCAGGGAATGGTATCTTAGTAGATCCATCGAAGATTAGGGTCATCATGGATTGGACAACACGTACTACAGTGAAAAAGGTCAAGAGCTTTATGGGATTAACTAGTTATTACCGCTGATTTGTTGAGGGTTTCTCCAATATTACACATCCTATCACTTCCCTTCAACGAAAATGGAAGAATTTTGAGTGGACTGAGTACTGTGAGAGGGCCTTCTAGACCCTTAAGGAGCATCTCACTAATGCCCCTATCTTAGCAATACATAATCCTTTAGCAGAGTTCATGGTTTGCACAGATGCTTTAATTGATGGTTTAGGCGTAGTACTCATGCAAGGGAGTAGAGTGATTGTGTATGAGTCACAAAAGCTCAGGACCCATGAGCTGAACTACCCTACGCACAACTTAGAGTTAGCAGAAGTGGTTCATGCTCTAGTCCATTGAAGGAACTTTCTTCTAGGTCATCACTTTGAATTGCATTTAGACCATCATAGCCTTCAGTACATTTTCACACAGTTGAATCTAAATGCTCATCAGAGGTGTTGGATGTAGTTCTTATACGAGTATGAATTTGATGTGCATTACATCAAAGGAAATGAGAATGTGGTAGCAGATGTTGTACTTACATAAATGATATCTCGTGATGCCTACTAGAGGATGAGTGGTACCTAGCAATACAACATGATATCCACTCATAGAGGGCCCTTAAGGGAAATTTTTTAGGGTACACACTTGAGTTTGATGGGTTAATACGACATAGAGGTCACATCTATGTACCTAGTACAAGAGATCTTTGTACAATGGTATTGTCAAAGGCACATAGGGCACCATATGCAACACACCTTGGAGTGAAGAAAATGCATGTCAATCTTAGACAGTTGTAGCATTGGGTCGGTATGCAGTGAGATATTGTAGAGTATTGACCCGACGCCTTGAGCATCAGAGGGTCAAGGAAGAGCATCAACATCTAGCAGGACTACTCTACCTGCACGATATTCCTAAGTGAAAGTGGGATATTGTTTCTATGGATTTCATTGTTGGTCTACCTTTGTCCTCACATTGCCATGATGCCATCATGGTAACTATGGAAAAGTTGACCAAAGTTGACCACTTCTCACCCGTGTGTACGACTTATACACCACCACCAGTGGCGAGAGTATTTTTATATGACATTGTCAAATTACATGGTGTACCTCACAGGATTTTATCAGATAGGGATTCACTCTTCACATAAACATTTTGGAGGTCATTATAGCAGGTGTTGGGCACTCAACTCAACTTCAGTTCAACTTATCACCTAAGCCAGATGGACAGACTAAGAGGGTGAATCAGGTTCTTGAGGATATGTTATTCATGTATGTGATTGACCAGTAGTCCTAATGGGAAGATTACTTGTATTTAGTTGAGTTTTCCTACAAAAATAGGCATCACAGTTCATTGGGTATCCCACCATATAAGGCATTGTACGGTAGGCCTTGTAGGACACCATTGAGTTGGGATCAAATTGAGGATAGAGTGGTGATTGGTCTAGAGATGTTACAGGATACAGAGTGATAGGTGGTTTTGATCAGGCAGTGTTTACAAGAGGCTCAAGATCATCAGAAGAAGTATGCCGATGCTAAGAGGATAGATTGAAGCTTCTTAGTTGGTGATTGTGTGTTCTTGAGAGTGCGACTGCATAAGAATCCAATCCATTATGGAAAAGGCTCTAAGCTCATGCCTCATTTTATGGGAGCATTTGAGATTTTGGAGCAGATAGGTCCAGTAGCTATCATCTAGCCTTGCCACCTAGCCTATCACGCATCCACGATGTGTTTCATGTGTCATTTTTATGGCAATATGTTCATGATGATTCTCATATTTTAGATTGGGATGCTTTTCAAGTGGAGGTGGACGGGCAGCTGGTGCTGGAGCCCATCCGCATTTTAGCTCGTCAGACATTGGCCCTTACAGGTCAAGAATTGGACAAGGTTAGGGTTTAGCGGGACCATTATGATGAGGTCGCAGCCACTTGGGAGGATGCATCACCTATGAGGGAACTATATATCCCCATCCCTTTGATGACTTCCAGGAGGAAGTACATCCCTAGGGGGGGAGGATGTGAGACCCATCATCAGCTGGATCTATGGATATTATGTTTTGTTGTTACAACATGATCATACTTTGATACATTATACTCTTACCTTATATTTTATGATGGATGATTTTGATTCGTGAACATTGAGCTTATATATTATGATGCATGTTAGATTAATTACTTTTATGGACCGTAATTTAATGAGTATGTTGATTTTCATTAATTGATTTTACTGATATCTTGAATGATATGAGAATTGAAATAACATGCTTAGAGTAGAATATGTGATATTGTGTTTATTAGGTGAATTTGTGAATGACCATGCATTGTGAATGCATATTTGGCATTATGTGATCATAAATGAATGATAGAATGACTATGCAATGAATATGAGTATTGTGGATTAATGTGGTATATCCAAAGAGATATTGCTTTGGATTGTAACATGTGCTTGGATGTTTGTAAAGAAAAAATATAAAGATATAAAGAATGCATGTGCTTGTGTGTACATAGAATGTGATATATATTGTACTCCATTGTATTATGTTATGTATTTGGATATAATTTCATTGGAAAATGGACTAATGCTTTCATGAAGCGTGCAAGTAAATTTCCCCTAGCCATGGGAGTTGGAGACTGCTAAACAAACCTTGTTGTGTCACCCTATTAAGCTAGAGTCTTATGTTGTAAGACCCCGCCTCGTAGGTACTTAATACAACCCTAGTTTGTTATATGTTTTTCTTGAATTGATGATTAAATATATTATGGATGATAAACACAGTGACCTTTTGGTGATATCTTGCATTCAATTTTTGACATTATTATTATTACCATGAAGGTGGAATGCACTCTATACTATGGAAAGAAAGTTGAAATTTTAAATGGATTATTAAATAGCTAAAGTATAAAATATTTAGTTAATAGATTTATGTGATATCCAATTGTTACTTATGATTATATTGGTATTGTGTAGGAAATTAACAGTGTTAGCATGAGAAGGGTGAACCATTGAGAGAAAATCAAAAGACTTTTTCTTGAGGATATAAATTTGACCCCCTTTCGGAGCTTAGAAATAAATAAAGTTAATATGTTGAAGTGGCGAGGGTCGATATTAAAGGGATAAATTATCTTTTGGTTTTGAGGGTTTTTAATTATGTTTCATGTGGGTGTAAGTGGGATTAGGGGTTAGGAACCCTTATCCAAGTTTGAAATTCGAATAGGACCTTAAATGAACCTCTTAAGAGGGTTGTTGGTCAATTTTCTTGTTTGGGATACAAAAATAAATCCCCTAGGGTCTATACCATATTGGTAGGGGTCAAGTAGGTATGCAATAGTGACCCTAGGATATGATTTGACCCTTGGAAAGCCATCATAATAGAAAGTGACTAATTTTTACAAGAGGAGGGGTTGGAAAGATTGAGTGGTTGTCTGAATGCATGTTATCATTAATGGGGAAAGGACCTTCATAGATGGAGGGAGGTACACTTCACACCTCCCATCCAAGGGTTGTAATTTTTGGAACTCCTATATATTTTTGAGAGGAAGAGGGAGTGGGGTGTTACCCACTTCTCCCCTTGGAGAATTGGAGTAGAGATAGAGAAAGAATGAGAAGGGGAGAGGAGTCCACCTTTTGAGAAGATAATGAGCAAGATGGCTTGGTTGGAGAGGCAAGAAGGATATAAGAGTTTAACCTCTCATCTAAAGAAAAGAGATAAGTTTTCCTCTTTTTCTCATTTCTATTAGAGTAATTATCAGAGAAAATAGTATGCTTGTATGGATATTAGTTGAGTATGGTGAGTGGAGAGCCTATATGCAGGAAATTAGATGTCGCGGTATCCTTAACTCTTTGTAAAATACTGAGAAGACTCCATTTTTCATCTTGGAGTTAATAAATTTCTTGCTCGAGGGTATGGCTAGAGCCCATGAGGCTCCATGATGCCATTACGGTCAAGTGGAGAGCAAGCCTTACTTAATTGTGTTTCTTTTTGTACTTCCAGGTATTGGTTGTAATATGGAATAGTTAGTATTCTACTTCACTTGCATGTTAGTTGCTTAATATTGAAAATCAACTGAATCATGAGCAATTCATCTATGGAATTTTGCACCTTGTTATTAAAAAAAAGAAAAGAAAAAGAGGACTATTCTTTTAGATCCCAAACTCTTTGTGAATACAAGACCAATGAGCAATTAAAATAAACTTTTGCATAATGTTACTATAGGATCAATTAGCTATTGCAAGTATGATCATGCTCAAATGAAACTCTTCTTATAGCTATTAGAGGAATAAATGGGTATTGAGTGATTTCCTGTTGTTGCTTGTTTTGGAAACAAATGGGCTAAGATAAATTATTCTATGTTGTAACTAAGATTGCACAACTAAATTAATTTTGTCTCAAAATAAAAATAAAATAAAGAAAACCAGAAATGGCATTATCTAAGTATAAAATCAAATGGTTATTGCCAGAAGTCAATTGGTAGTGTATGCACATATTCCCCCTTTTACCCATTAAAACAATATTTAAATTTGTTCTTGTCATTAGAGATGGGATGATTTACAAAGATAAGAAGAAGGGAAAAATAAATAAAAGAAAAGAAATAGTTAAGGTAGATTTGTTGTTGTTTACAAGCTTGTTCGGTCTACAATCGTATTCATAGATCTGAATGAAAATAAGGAATGTGTCGTATATGTTGAATGATGTAGAATTTATGGTGGTAGTGTAGTTGGTATAAGCAGCCCATAACATGAGACTTTTTACCTGAAGGAAAATTTCCCAAAATTCTTGTGAAATCTGTATAAAAAGAAAGATAATAATAATAAAATAAAACTAAAACGAACAATGAAATCTGTTGGATGCTCAACAAGATCCAGTTGACCTTATGTGCCTTAGCTAAGAAAAGAAAATGCTTCATTGGTCCTTTGGGCGTGTTAAGAATAGACAAATTTTTGTTCAAGATCTTACTTTCTTTTTGTCGGAATGCTTCTTTGTATTTCCCTTTTTCATACCATATACTTTTCCTTCCATCATGCCTGATGGATAATAATAATGTGAAGCCAAAATGTATCGAGTGCAGGTCTCAGCAAAATAAGTATTGTTAAGACTGTCTGGTTGGCTCTAGGGTTGTAAGGCATTGAAAACATTAGGTGTAGCTTATGAGCAGGGTTGTACATCAACAATAAATTCTCTTACAACTCGTATTTGAATTATGGTATACGTAGTTTGTATGTCAATCCCTCAAGGGTATGATATCAAATTAGTTTGGGCGGCGCTTTCATTGGAAGGCTACGATATACTTTTGGTGGAGCTTCTGTGAGGGATACGTTTGCTAGTAAGGTCAATTAGGAAAAAATTAGTTTATTTTTTGCACACATTTGTGTAGTAAATAAGATCAATCGATAGATCATTTAGAAAATGGTTTTAATATTACTTTTAATTTTAATTTTAATTTTATTATAGAATAATATTTATTCAATATTTTTCTTTCAATTATCTAAATTATTCTATATAAATAAAAAAATTGTTTTTAAAATTGATTTTAATATATTATTATGTATAAAAAATTACTTTAATAAAAATTATTTAATATTTGTTTCTTTCAATTATTAATTTTGTTATATAAATAAACAAATTTTCATTAAAATTGATTTTAAAATATTATTATTGGGATTAAAAAATTACATTATAAATAAATATAATATGAAATTGGAAAAAAAATATAAATGATAATTATATAACAAATTTTCATTAAAATTGATTTTAAAATATTATTATTAGAAAATTACATTATAAATAAATATGATATGAAGTCGTCTACTTCATCATTAGTTATTATATTTTGTATAGGGTTTATATTAAAAATATCTACCCTTGAATTTGAAAGCGCATTCCCCTTGAAACTGATGGGTTCACCTACCCAGTAAACAAATATTTTGTTGGGAGATTAGCTGTTGAGTCATGACACACGCGAGGAATAAACAATTGTAGACAACCGTGCGCTGTCAAAAAAAAATGTCGGTAAAATAAATATAAATCTCCTTGGAGCAAGAAAGGATGTTGTAACGTTAAAACCTAAATGTGCTCATTACAGTCGTAATTTTCAGTGAATCGATATCAACAGAGAAAGTAGAACCGATAGCGGCAGGGAAAGCAGAAAAATACGATGAAAAATGATGGACAACTGAGATTCGTTTTGGACCGTTCACAAGTTAAATGAGCTTGGAAAGCTCATATAAGACACACCTTCAGCATAATTAAGGTAACGCTAATGCTAATAATAAGTGGCATATTGATCTTAGCATTATTTCCAAATCAACATACGTAGAATAATTCACAATAAGTTTGGCGAAATAAATTCCTTTGTCTAAGATTCTTTTATTTAATGTTTGAAATTCCAACCCATGCCTACGTGGACTTATTAAAGTGGGTTGTCCCACTAGTTTAAAATCAAGCACTTTACCCATCCTTTTAGATTTATTTTCCACTCATATGGTTAATCATTATAATAATAAGGGAATCAATATTAGAGGAAAATAAATAGATAATAATATTAATGAATAATAGCAAGGAGATATTTGTATATATAAGGGAATTAAATTGGACACATAAGTTCTAATATTTATTTTTTAAATTTTTTTTATTTCTTTTATAGGTACTATAATACCATTTAAATGATTTAATTGGAGTTAGAATGGGAGCCAAATGATACATGATTAAATAGATAATTAGATCCATTATCGATAAAAGAAAAATAAATAAATAAAATTATTGTCATAATATTAATGTTTTATTAAGAATGATGCTAGTAATTGATGAGATAAATATTAGGAGGAATTTCATCATTAAGGATAGTCTTATTATGTCAGCAATTGTAATAATATCAGTGAGGCATAAACTATCGATATTAAAAATAAGTGATATTGGATCAAATACCATTGGCTCGTAATGACAGTATAGTGTCACTGAAATGTGAATTGACCCTTGTGGAGTTTCATAACAATGATGTTATTGATGTGAAGGTTACAATTATCTTTTTAGGTTAGTTATTTAATAATGCTATATAATTGGGCCATGTAAGCATAACAAAATTTGGGCGACAATTACCTTAAGCATAGTATCATTATGACGTGTACTCCTAGGGAACACAACTTGGGTTGGTGTTTATTTGTGATTCAGGTAACCCAAATAGTTATAACCATATTATGGTTGAATTTCATAATTAGATCAAATAAACTTTAGTCTTATATGACTCACCATATTCATTCCAAGACTCATGTTATTTAGATGACCCAAGGGGGTATAAAAGAGTGTGTCAGGTAAACCCTAGCAATGTTTGGCATACAAATTCTATATACATAAATTTTGCACTTGAATTGAGGAGTGACTCTCCTTTGGGTGCTCAACTCATATCAAGGTTAGTGTTTCACTTCAGGCACCTACAGTGGTGTTTAGTTTAATGTTGTATTAAAAGAAAAAAAATAGTTGGTTTTTTCTAGAGAAAAATTATGGGCATGACACATGTGTTGGGTTGAAAATTTGTGTATCTTGTGATATGGGGTAAGGGTGTAAGTGTTGAAATTGTTGGAAAACAAATGTGATTCAAAAAGAAAGTGGTAATTTTGGATTTTTTATTTAATGCAGTTTCAAGAGTCAATCTAGTCCCAATTTTAATTAATAGTTGCTTATTATACACCTTAGGCCTATGACCTAAAGGTTGTGGGTATATTTAGACTATAAACATGGTCATATCTCATTAATGACCCCTCTTACATTTCTTGTAAGAGGGGTGACAAAAATGAGTGTATGGAGCCGATGTGAAGGCCATGCCTTGTAAAGAGTACATGGTAGTTGGGGTTGTTGGGAGAAGAATTTGAGGGATATTTGGTTAAGGGTGAGGCATTCTAATTTTGGCAAACGAAGGGAAGAAGAAAGGGAGAGAAAGAGCTGAAGAAGAGGAAGGAAGAGCAGTAATCCCCTCTCAAGGTTTAAAGGTAGGGTCTTTGTCCCAGGTTTTGTTGAATGTATGTGCTAAATCCATGTTGTGTTATGGTTGGGTGTTGTTGTTTTGTTAGATATTTGTTTTGTGTAATGTTGTAAGCTTTATACCAATATCTTGTTTGAGTGTATGTACTAAATTTATGTTGTGCCATGCTTTGTTTTGCTATCTTGTTGAATTTTCTGTGTTGTGTAAGTACTGTTAAGTTTGTGTACCTTGTTGGGTTGGCTCCCCAGTATTGGTAGTGAGCATACCAAGTGGGGGATTGAAGGGGGGAGAGATCCCCATGAGGGCACATGATTATTTCCTTGAGAAAATTGGTAGTTGTAAGTAAAATGGGTATGAGTACCCTTTGTGGAAAATGAGGAAATGGAGGAGGTTGTTGGGTAGAAATTTATGGGAAGCACTTGATTTTAGTTTCTCTATGGCTGTGATCCTCCCAGCCTTTCCCTATGAAAGCAATTAAAATGGTTTTTGTGTAATGTTGTCTTACCTAAAAGAGTGGTTGTCTTTTGTTGTTTGTGAAACTGTGTTGTTGTTTGGGAAAAGGGTTGTTTGTGTGTGTCACCCAAGTCTTTTTGGAAGCCTCCCAGCTCAAGGGGTAGTTGGTCTTCCGTCCTATGGATGGATGGTGAGCACCCCATTGGCATAGGAAAAAGGATGTTTCATGTGCAAGTTAAGATGAAGAAAACTTGCAAGTTGGGAGTAAATCTTCATTGTGTGTAAAAGTAGAAGATATGTTAAGTTATAGAATCTGTAGACCATTATGTTCATGGGGAAATGTTGTAGTGTTCTAAAAGAAGTATTGTATCCAAGAAACATAATAAATATGTTCAAAGAAGCACTTTATTAAATAATACATACTCTACATGAAATATATTATGCTAAAAGACATGACTCATGTTTCAAAAGAATGTGTATTTTGCTTTCTAGACTAGATTTGTATTCTGCTAGTTTAAGAAAACGCATATTGTCTCCAAGTACATGTAATTTGTGTTAACTAGGAAATGAAACTTGTTAAAGATTATATTATGCTAAAAGGATGAGTTTTTGTTCCAAAATAGAAAGTATTATGTTCTCTAGTTAGGAAGGATTTTGTTTAAAAAATAATAATGTCCAGTTTGTAAGAAAATATATACTATTTCCAAACATGAAAAGACATATTGCTAAGAATGTATAAAATAAAGGTTTCTATTTTATCTATACAAAAAGGAAAGAGATTTACTTATTTTCATGTTGATTTACTTGCAAGGAAAAGAGAAAAAAAAAACTTTTAGTTTTCTGTAGAGAGGAAAAGAAATATCTTTATGTTTCTGTAGATTTACATTACAAGAAAGAATTGGAAATATATTTATTTTTCTATTGGTTTACATTGTAATAAAGCAAGAGAAATGCATTTATTTTACTGTTGATTTATTCCATAATAGGGAAGGAAGGGAGTAGTAACTTACTAACTATGGTGTTTAGATTTATAGAGAAATGAATATTTCTATAAATATTCATTTATATATTCTATACATGATAGTTAAAGAAGTAACTAGATTGAGATTAATATTTCACTTCACAACTATAAGAGGGGTGGTCAATGTACCACTTTCTGCCCTCAAGAAAAAAGGAATATAATGGGATAGAATATGTATGCTTCTCCTTAAATATGTAGAATTCAACTTTGTATACCACTAGTTTATACATCTGCCCATGTCATCTAATAAATAGATCTTACGCCTAGAGGAAGTGTAAAATTTCCCATTGTTTTTAACCTACAAATTCCTTAGGAGCATCTCATTACTAGGCAACCATATGATTAATCATCGATTGCATCTCTACCTCTTCTCCGATGGGCCTGGTTAATTTGGAACTGACAATGTAGCTGCACAACCAAAAGATAAAATGAATATAAGAATGATATTGAACAAATGGCATATAGGTTAGGAGTTTTGTGTTAAATAATATAGAAGTGAATAGGTCCCCAAATAGAAAAAAAATATGGGTTCATTATATGAAGATGAATGATTTAAGTGAACAAAAAAAAGGACCGGGTTGAGCACTATCGATTGGGAGGAGGGCCTCCTCTCCTCACAATTCGTGACCTATGTGGGAGAGAGGTTATTTTCTTCCATGGTGATTCCTATACCTACTTTCAGCTACTCCCTGGTTGTATTTTCCATTCACTCCACCCATTTAGGTGAGCCTACATTCAAAAAATGACATTTTGATGAGGGTTTTAGAGAATGTTAATTAAAATGAAAGTTGTGGCTAAAATCTTAATAATGAGCACATTTAGGTTTTAACATTTCAGCCTATATCTAGCATGAATAAGCGCCCAGGGTTTGGGCACCCCTATTCAAATAAACCCAAAATACAGTTGAGGAATTGAAATAACCAAACCCTACTTCCCTCTGTGCCACCTCAAACAACTTGCATGCAAGGAACACACATGAGATAATAGACATGGTGGGAGAATCTGAAAAAGAATAAGGGAAATGAATGGTGAGTGAAATTGACGAGTAAACCTCTGTGAATCATGGCTATCTTTCCCCTCTACCTGGACACCACCATCTTACCTTGTCATTTCCCTTTTACTCCGCTCGGAGCGATTAGGGTGACTATTTTTGGGTTTCTCATTTGCATTCAATAAACTTATTATTTCATTTAGTTGAGACTCATACCCAACTGCCCACATCTTCCTTGGAAATGGATTTCAACCACCTGATATTTCAGCTCATAAAAAGATCACTTAATAAAGGAAGATTTTTTTTTAATTGAACAAAAATAATACATCACCAAAAAGGAAATAGTAAAATAATATAAACCATAGACACAGTATAATAGTCAGTTGATTTGATTGTAGTTCAATATAAGAAAGGTTATTGAATTATTAATCGAGCTTTGGTTAATAATAAAATCTATGGTTAACGAAAATTTAATTGCAAATAGGTTGACCAATTTAATTGTTGTAAGATTTAAGCAATATTTCATTTTTGGTACATGGATGGAGTGTGGGGTCTGCCGGGGTAGAAATAATTAGGAGACTAACGACGAGGTGATCCCACAACACTGATTTACAATTCCGTTTAGGAAGGAAAATTGCAAAAAAGCTCCCATGAAAAAAAAATGGTTTTTAGGGGTTCTCACGAACTGGGGTGTTTGTTTGGACCCTCGTTCGAGCAAACCCTATTTAATCATGGGACCCACTTTTTGGATTTTTTTTAAAATGAAGATAATGGAAAATTAAAAAAAGGGGGGGTTCGCTTGAACCAGGTTCCGTATGAACCCCCCTTCAAGCTAATCCCCAAGGGGGGTTCACTCAAACCAGGGTCCATACGAACCCCCCTTTTCCCCCCTTCAACTCCTATTCTAAGGGTGAGTTTTTAAGGTGCACACTTAGGTCTGATGGGTTACTATGACATAGAGGTCACATCTATGTACTTAGTACAAGAGATCTTTGTATAGTGGTATTGTCAGAGGCACATAGGGCACCATATGTGACACACCCATGAGTGAAGAAAATGCATGTCGATCTTAGACAATTGCACCATTGGGCTGGTATGCTGTGAGATATTGCAAAGTATGTGACCTGGTGCCTTGAGTGTTAGAGGGTCAAAGTAGAGCATTAGCATCTAGTAGGACTACTCTACCCACACAATATTCCTAAGTGAAAGTGGGATACTGTTTCAATGGATTTCATTGTTGGTCTACCTTTGTCCTCACAATTCCATGATGCCATCATGGTAACTATGGACAAGTTGATCAAAGTATCCCAATTCTCACCTGTGTGTATGACTCATACACCATCGGTAGTGGCGAGAGTATTTTTAGATGACATTGTCAGATTACATGGTGTACCTCACATGATTATATCGAATAGGGATTCACTCTTCATGTCAACATTTTGGAGGTCTTTATAGCAGGCGTTAGGCATTGTTGTGCCTTAAACACACACACACCTTTCAGAAAGGGGACCCTCTCTTTCCTTCACCTCACTAGGTCACTTTTGGTTGCTGCTTCATTTTGTGTGTCCCCTATTTGGTGTTCAAAATGGTCAATGAGCTTTAGGGAAGTCATCTTGAGTCAACCATAATTTCACCTCCTTAGATTTTCCTAAGTCCCGAGTCTTTGTGGAATCCCACTAGCTATTTTCCTTAGTTTTTTGAAGCTAGTGTCCATGAACCTCATCGGGCCTACCCCGCTGAACCACCCCCTTCAAGTTTTTGTTGCTTCATTGCCATTCCTAACGACCTTTCTCTACTGGCTTTCCGCCCGCCAGTACTTGATGCCTCCGGCACCGCCCATTCATTGCCAAACTTGGTAACATCCATTCGCTGACGACCACCCATCTGCCAGATCTCGGTGCTCCCACAGACGTTTTTGAATTTGCAGCTCACCAACCTGATGCCCATCGTACGAGCATTTATTACCAGCATTTAATGCCCTATTTTCTATAAATAGGTGAGTCTAAACTATCATTTTCATTCGCCAGTTTGTTAGAACAAATTAGAGAGGCATCTCCCCGTGCCACCTCCGAGCTCGACGAGTGTCGTCGCCAATCCAACGTGTTTGTTGGCTAATCTTTTTCCTCTTTCATCGGGTTCTTGAGGTGAGTCTGCTGGTTGCACCTTGTTTCACATTTTTCTTTGATTGTTGATAAAAATGATGAATTTGAAAGAAAGAAAACTCATGAACTAAGTAGGAGATATCAACGTGCACAAAACCCACATGATGAAATCCTAGAAAACTTCACAAATCACCCATATAACGATCACGAAACTTGCACTTTTTGTCGTTGTTCTTGAGTCAGGGCTCTCGCCTCTCGCAGGCTCATGAACTCCCATTTTCGTCGCTTGCATTTGAAAAAAAAAAAACTTTAAAGTAGAAAACGACCCTTTCGGGGCCACCATTGTGGAAAGTCTCATCTCATTCACTGCTTGAACTTAGAAAAAAATCCAAAACTAAAACGGAAGTCTAACGAACCTTTCAGATCTGACCCCGTGGGATTCCTTCCTCAGGACGTTGCCTGTGATCCACCGTTCCCAAACGGATTTCAAACCTTACCTTTCCGATGGTTGGGCCCCACTTCTCAAATTTCCCTAAGTTCACTTTTGCAAAATCTCAAGTCATCGACCCATTCGGGTCTACACCCGTGAGACTCCGTCCTCGAGGCGCCGCTTATAACCTAACGTCCCAAGCAACATTCTGGTCCTTTCCATCTGACCTTTGGAATCTGCTCCATCATCCGCTGTGTAACTTTGAACCTCAAGACAATCAAGTTCCCATCATCCGTTACGACCCCTGACCTCCGATCGTCTGTCCTTTGGCTCTCGACCTCATCTCAGCTATTTGAATGAAAAGGTGGGAGTTGCTAAGTGCTCATCCACCGTGGGTCCCCCTAGATGGGTCACCGTCTTCGGGACTCCGTCTCGTCACTGTCGTAACTATGAGGAAAACCACATTCGTCCTTCAGGTGCCCGGAACCCGACCTCGCCTCGACCATAAAACTCTTGAATGACTAAGTAAAGACAAGGTGAGTGGTCCATCTCCACCTGAATCTGATGTGTTGGGATGCCTCCATCAGACCTCTACATGTCTTCCATCATTTCCAATGGAAATCTCTTAGCAAACATCCACCTCCTCCGACCCTAAATACCTAAAAGAACAATGAGCAATACCGCTACCCTCCAGACCCACGGGTCCCTCCCATCAGAACTCTTTCACCATAATTCTGTCTAACCAAAGCCATTCCAAATGGAAAACTCTAAACAATAAGGCTTCCTCCTAGTTCCAATTTCCCAAAAGATGATCCAAATGCCCTCCAATCAATAAATTGACTTTGACCCACATGTTAAAATAAGGCACTCCCCTTAATGGACTCCTCAAATTTCCAAAATCTGAAGGTGGGTCAAAACAGGCAGGCCGTCATGCTCTGATTGCCGTCCCTCTTGCAGTAGCTCTAAAATAGCCATCAGCCTAGGGAATTTTGACCCCTAGGACCCGAATTATTCAAACTCCCTCCTACAACATGCTAATGCGAAAGTGGAAGATATGTTAGGATTCCTAATGAAGATTTATCTAATCTAACACCATTTTGCAAATATTTGGCTAACTTTTCCATGTTTTCATGCTCGAATATGCTCACCTCTCTTTTTCCTGCAAAATGTATGGAATCAGGTGCAGGACCTTCGGGAGAGGCCGTAGAAAAGGAAAAAGGAAAGAAGACCACCAAAGCACCTCGCGGGAAGGATGACAAAGATCAAATGAAGTATAAGTTCCAAGGGGATCCCCTTAACTCTAAGGTCACCACAGCATGGAGGGAGGTCTCTGATACAAACATCAGACATATAGACATTGACGAATTCAAGCAAAGGGTCTGAATCAACCCTACAATAGAAAATGCAAGAATAATTAGAAGCAGTGGGTTGGCCAAAGCTACAGGCTTCCCTCTTGTTCTTGTTGCTCCTAAGCTTGTTATAGCTTATAAAGAGGCATACCAAGAAGAGACCCGAACCATAGTGGACAAAGACAGAAATGTTTTGGCTGACATGTCTCCCAAGATAATAACAAAGACTATCCATATCCATACCTTCAGGGAGATGGAAATACCAACCAAGGATGATGGCAAGGCGATGTGGGACGAAGACCCCCTAAAGTGCAAAATGCTTATAAATCAACACTGGTTGAAAGAGAAGAGGGGCAGTGCTACTAAGGTTCCCCAAGAGTTATTCTAAAGTGAATTTTATGAAGATTACCATGACTTGGAAACATTGTTGAGCAGAGTAATGGGCCTTCCAACTTCAGCCTATTTCTAGGAGTGGATGTTGTACTTTTTTGAAGAGATTCTCCATGGAGAGGCCGGATTCTACTGGGTAGGGATAATCAGTGATTGCTTCCATGAGCAATTCATGGTTGTAAATAAGACCTCACGATTCTACATGACCTCATATTTGGTTTATTCTTTGGCCGATCGGATACCATATAGAGGCTTATTTTGAGCTCCAGATGAGGAACCAGGAAGGGACCTAAAGGTTTATGACAGATACCCCCAATTGCAATTCAAAAACTTCAAGAGGGAGTATTGCAAGGTCAATGACACTTTCATAGGTCATATCATCAAACTGCTTGGGGGTGACTTTGAGAGAAGAGTCTCCCATAGTACCAATGCCTTCCTCTGACAATTTTCCCTCCTGTTCATACAATTTGCAAAGTTCACATATGTTCGTGTTGAAGGCTTTTCAAAGAAACCATACAAGCTGCCGTGGTACCCCAATCACCAAATAATTTTGTTAGAACTCTCTTGGAAGCTACAACGAACACACGCCCTTCTGAGCAGCAAGCATAAGGCAGGGATTCCTTCGCCCAAGGGAAATTCAAACTCCACACTTCCCAATTTGCAGACAATTCAAATAAGGAGCTCGTGGAGTATCATTTGAGGTTCCATACTGCTACGCCACAAACGGACCCCTATGGAAAACTGAAGAAGATGGTCGCAATTGAATATGCTATTAAGCATCATGTTGAGAATTTTTGGGCCAATTTTAGAGATGACAATGAAGTGTGAATGAAGCACTATATGCACATGACTACGTATTTTGTAAAGAGGGTCAACCTATTCCCAGCACCCAACTAGGTGGAAGAAGATGAAAGCACAGTGATGGATCCTCAGTACAGTGCAGTTTCCAATCTACCGTTGTTGCTGATAGATTGGAATGAGCAAGAGGTTGATGATATTGATATTCTGACCAAGCTCCCAGAGGCTAGAACAAAGGAATGGATTGATGGGAAAGTTTCCCAATTGAAGCAACAAGGAGTCACTTTGACCTATGAGGAGCTCGAGAACGAGCCAATGAGTGAAACAGACAGTGGGACAACTACTGCCCCATCGCATGAGACTTCAACATCTCCTCTGGCCACCAGGTCAAGGAAGAGAAAGGAAGTTGCAGAGCAACAACCCAATCCCAAGGTGTATGCTAGAAAAGCTTTGGAAGGTGAACCTTCCAAGAAACCCAAGAGATCAGGTAGTTTCATGGAAATTCCAACCATTCAAGAGGATCCGCTCCATGAGGGAGAAGAAATAGAGACTAAGCAACCACAATCTCCACCCGCTGCATCTGAAACTACTGCTACTGCTACCCCTCGGCCTACCTCTCAGGCGATGGTTGCCACTTCCCTGCCTATGGTGGACGTCTCAGTACACCTTTCCTCTTCTCCACCCACTAGGAAGGTTGTAACCATTGACTCTTCCTCTGCCACCACCTCTCCACTTTCCTCCGCCTCCATGTCCCTGACAACATCACTGCCCCTAGTGATAGTAACAATTCCAATTCACGTGCTCTCGCTTCCAGAAGCCTTCTCTCGGCATATGTAGAATGTTCCCACAAAGCTATCAGAGGTGTTAATGAGCCCGTCTGTTCAGGTTGCCTTGGCATAGATTCTTGCCAATATTCCTACCTCCACTCCTCCAATTGAACCAACCAAAATGAAAGCCACAATGGAAATATCCAGGGATTTGGAGCAATGAGAGAAGGAAGCCACAAAGAGGATCAAGGAAGAAGCAGACGATTATCATGAGGATCCCAAATTTTAGCGCCTTCCAATTGATGAAGTGGTGCACAAAACATAATCCTCTGAGAGTGATGAAGAAGATGCCAATGCCAAATATATTATCGAGACCTTTGATGTAGATCTCGAGGAGGAGTTAGCTTGACAGTTGAAGGATGTTAGAGAGGAGGTAGAAATGTCATCTTCTAAAGAAGAAAAGGAATCAAGTGATAAGATGGAGGACATTGAACATCCAACTAGGGAGCACGATAAAGGCCCCAAGCATGATGGATAAATGCCTCTCTCAGAAGGTCAAGAAGATGTGCTGCCTCAACGCGAGGAAGAGGAAAAGAAAGAAGATAAACCCCAAGAAGAAGCTGAAACCCACGACAGCCTAGGAATGGAGCAGCCCAAAGAACATGGGCATGAAGAAGGAGAAAATAAAACTACTGAAGGGGAGGACAACCCCAAGGGACACATGCCCACCAAGTCTCCCATCAAACACACATTATTCATCCGAGACTCTGATGAAGAATAAGAAGACACAAGGACGAAGAAGGAAGCTCTAGGGGACAAGGAAATTGAAATCAGAGAAGAAAAAGGGGGTCATGAATCACCAAAGGGGGAATCTCAGATGCCTCAGTGGTTCGATAAATAATTGGAAAAGAAGAACCCTACCTTAAAAGATTCGAAGGCAAGGCTGGAGGCCATCTTGGCCCAAGCCCAAATAAGCACAAAGAAAGAGAGGAAACCTAAGGTTAGATCCAAATTAACCATGGATGCTTCTGCATCCCGAACCATGAAAATTCCCACCCTAGTGATGAATGAAGAAGGGGTGAGCTATAACATCTCCACCCTTGATCTAGGAACCACCTCGAGAGAGAAAAAAATTGATAACCTCCAGGAGTCTGTTGCTACAATCATGCATTAAATGCACTGGGATAATATCTCAAAGGAAGAGCTAAAAGCATAGGTGGTTGATTTGACTGACTATATTCAACAATGGTCATTAGTGGAGGAGCTCCCCACCACATCCTCGGCACCACCACAGTTGTTGTCCAAGGACCATATCCATAAGCTTGAGAAAAGAAAGAATTGAACTAAGACTATGGAGGATTGGTTCCAACAAACATAATATATTTTGGAAAGATGGGCATCAATCATGTTGTCAGAACAAAAAATAAGTTCAGAGAAGTACAAAGATACCTTGAGGGCATGAGGAATTTCTGCACTGACTTCCCAAAGATATACGGTTCCACCTATCCTAAAATTGAGGCCATCCTCAAACTATTTGACAAAATATGGGAAGAGGAGCTTGCACTAACAAAGGACGATCATTAGCTGGTGGATATGTGGAAGTTGGACTTTGATCACAAAAAAGAGATACTGGAGTAATTGCTCTGTAAGGTAGAGCCTGACATCGACTGGGCCAAAGAAATTAGGGTGGATTGTATGGATTATTTTAAATTAATGCAAGGATATGATATGCCCGCCGTTGAGATTGATCTAGAAAAGATAAAGCCTTATTTCCATAAGAAGATGGAAGATGGGATGTCAGGCGAGCTTACCATATATTTCATGATTTTTGCTACTCGGGCTTTCACCCAATCTAAACAAGTTAGGGACAACATGACTAAGTATGATGGAGATTGGGATACACTCACAGGACGATCCAAGCAATGGAACTACCAAGTGCTCCAATCCAATATAATGGAGATTGATAAGTTCTAGGAATTAATCAACAAGTTCATGGAGTATGCTACTTTGAAGAAGCAGGAGGGAAACCTAGTCATTGATGAAAAGCTCCTCACAGAATAGCTGCAACAATGGAAATTAGCTAGAAGACAAAGGTGCTACAGTGTTTCCACAAGAGGAAAAAATAGGGAAAAAGACAAGGATGTAATTTTAAATTGTAATATATTTGGGGGTAGGTGAAACCCTAGTTTGTAGTGAATCTTGGCCATTCATTTTGCTTTCTGGACACTATAAATAGGGGGTTTCCTCTCATTTTCAAGAGAGAGTTGAGTTGTTGTAAAGGCATGCTGCAGAAATTTTAATAGAAGTTCATTGACTTTTGGTGGACTCTTGAGTTTCTATTGCATGTTACATGGTTCATTTCCCATAGTTAGTTGATTTAGATAGATTTACTTTGTTTTTCTTCATGTTTTAGATTACTTTGATAGATTAGTCAATGTTGTTCAATTGTTGTGTAGATTTTTGTTGTGTTGATGGCTTTCTTGTCCATACATTTTGTTGTTTACTGATGGTAGATAGCTGTGTAAAGTTAGTTTGGGCATAAACTAAAAGCTGCTCCAAACTTCTATCTTTTGTTCATGCATGTTTATGGTGAATGAATGGTTGAATATTTTCAGTCCTTAGAAGCTTGCACAAGTTTCATGATACTATGAGTTAATCTGGTTAAGTGAAATTATGTTTTAGGAAGGTTGTCTGCAGTAGAACCCTCCATGATCACTGTTCATCGCTAGTTTTAGATCCAGGAACCTCTTCTCTTCCCTGGCTCTTTTCTCTTTTTTTAATAAGTGACCTATGCTAAGGTTCATTGCACATTGTAAATCCAAATCATAAGATACAATGGGAGTTTAAGATTGTTGTTTGAACCTGCAGTAAATTGCATGCTAACTTCCCATCTCAGGAACTCAATTTTAAGATTCACCTTCCCTCTAGCTTAACTCTGTAATTCCACCCTATGATTACCAAAAAAATCACATCAAACATCAACTAAGAAATTCCATGGACGTCATAACCTAACACCCGTGAGACCTTGGGGTGATTTTTTGCGACTTGTTGGAAATTACCTTTCAAGAGAGGTAGTGCACCTATGCACTCCCTGTGTTGAGAAGTGCATAAAAATGTATCAATAGACTTGGTGCTAGAAGGAGGTCCATTGAGCTAAGCTGGATCAAGGTGATTCATTCTCCCCTGAAAGGTCCCAAAGAGTTTTAAGGTCTACTCTAAACAAAGGGGAATTTAAGGAATTACAACCTCTGACGAGGGCTAGAAGAACTAAAGGAGGGGACGCAACCTCTTCTTCCTCCTCCGTCCCACCCACTTCACCTTTTCCTTCACCTCCTTTTTCCTTCCATTCACCTTAGACTCAACAGACTTCCTTCACCTTCATCCATTCCGCTCAGCCATACCACACAACATTTCTTCCTCTTTCTTCCCACAGTCGGGGTGTTTCCCCTTCCCTTTCCCTCCAAGTCCAAGGCGCAATCCCAATTGCCACTTCCCCTATGTATCCCCAAGTCACTATTCAATAGTAAATACCGCCACCGCCTCCCCTCATGGCTTAGCTAGGGAATAATCCTCCTCTATTGCACTTCAACACCTACCATGACATGCCTAAGAATCCAGAGAGATTTTGTACAAAGTTCAATCCTCAAGAGCCGCAGGGGATGGCTGAAGAGCATTAGAAATCTTCCAAACAACATTGAAGGACATACAGATCGATCAGGAGGATGTGGCATGTAGGCTCTTCCCTTATTCGTTGGGGGAAGAGGCCTTCTATTGGTATATTAAATTGCTAACATGATCCATTACATCTTGGAATTTGATGATGAATGCTTTCTTGTAGAAGTACAAGATTTTGATCAGCCCTTCAGAGATTTATTGACAATTCACATCAGTTCATAGGGAAGTCAACGAGCCTATTAGTTCTTTCAATGATCGATTTCACCGAGCCTATACAAGGTTGTAGGCCCTGTATGTGCTCAATGATGTTGTTGCCCTACCAATTTACTATGCAACATTGGATAATCTCACAACTGCATTGGTGAAAAGAATGTGACCAACTCCAACTTGGTTAGTTGATGCATATGCCGAGGCAGTTATTGCTAGTACAGATTTGGGGAAAAGCATTTTTGGTCCACTACCCTCCTTGGGTCCAGTGGCTCATCTGATGCAGGTTCAAGGGCTCAACCAAGCGTTTGCTCATTAGACACCTCTTATGAACTAGGTGCCTTAGTTTCCCATAGTCCCACATCTAGGACAACCAATGAACTAGGCACCTCTCGTTCCTTTGTACTTGCAGTCTCAACAATAACAGACCTACTCCCACGCTCCCCAATAGCAGCAGGTGTACTCTCAACAAGCTCAAACACCATTATATCTGTAGGGACCAGAATTTCCTCTGGTAGAACAAAATCAGCCAGCTGCCCCGCTTGTTTTTCTTCAAAATCAAGTGTCGCAGCCGAGTAACACCGAGAAAGATCGACTTGATTAGCTGACTGAAATGATCAAGAAAATGTCCATGAAGATGACACACTTGAGAAATCAGAATAGTCAGCTGCAAGCTTCCCAGTGAAGCATTCAAGCCAACCTCAACAAAGAAAGCAGGGATGGCCGTGATGCGACTCCTTCTTCGGGATAAAGCTATGAAAGAGGACAAAATTCTATTTAGAATTTTGAAAGGAGGCCTGCCCAAAGACAAAATAGAACTTGGAATACTAGGCCTAACAATGGAGGAATCCCTACTTTGCTTGATCAACCTTCTAATGTTGAAAAGAAAACTAGTGGCGTGTACCTAATGGAAGTAGGTCTATCTAGATGGTGTTGAATACACAAAACTAGTAGGCACTCTGAGTTGGACTACCCCAAGTTCCTCACAACCACAAAAATATTCCAAGTCGAAGTTCAGAATGCTATGGACAATGCTGGATGTCACGACATAGTCCCATCTGAGCCCTATGACTCCTCCTGTCTCGTGGTTAATCTAGCACCATTCCCACAGAGTGAGAACAATGTCCCAAAATGCGAGGATGCTCCACCAAAAAAGGACAAAATCCAAGAGGTAAGTAGCGAAGAAACGTTGTCTCAACTTTTTAATTCAGTAGACAATGGTTCCATAGATGAGGAGGAACTATATGTAGATGAAGTTCATATGTTCCACCAGAGAGCGACTCCCTACTACCTTAGGAATAGGCAGGTGGGTGGACCTTTTACGACTTCCACTCTACCCAATTACTTTAGCACCCCTCCTGATCCCAATGCCAACAATAATCCTAGTCTTTCTCATGTACCCACTCAATACCTCAACAAGGATAGACTGTTAAATCAACCACAAAATCAGCCTCAAGGCCAACCCCAAAATCAGTCAAGCCAGACACGAGCTCAGCCCGCTAGCTCTGCCATAGGCAGGGCCTTTGAAACTAAAATTGACCAAATGGGTGAATATGTCACAAAAGAGTTCAAGAAAGTCAATATCAGCTTATCTGCCTTTGAATTACTTAAGGTTCCTACAGTTAGGTACACCTTCTTTAGAGTTATTAATGGAGCCCCATCTTCTAAGGCAACACAGGAAATATCAGCCAAGAGAGTCTCTTTCGAAGACCCTGCAAGGGAACCTATTATTCAAAAAATTCATGGGAAGAAGGCATATCCACCTCAAAATCAGTCGACAGGTAAGCAGCCTACAAAGGAATTAGATCATAATAATAGGCAAAGCCCAAAGGATCAGCCCTTTGGGAAGACTAAGGATAGGGTTGGCGATAAGAAAAAAGCTCAAGTAGCTTAGGTAGACACGCCTATGGGCCTCTTCTAAGAAAAGTTGGATACACCGCCCTTCCTCACCACCATCTAGATATTTGCAAAGAATTTTCATAATTGCTTGCTTGATTTGAGAGCATCAGCCAATGTCATGCCCCTGGTAGTGTGCAAAGCTCTTAGGATTACCCCCACAACATCAAGAAGAAATGTGACTCAACTGGACAAGATAGAGGTTAACATAGTAAGAGAAATGAATTGGATCCCAATGAAGATCACTGCAGATCCAAGGGTACAACAAGTCGTTGACATTCAGATGACAGACATCCCTGACACCTATGGGATTATCCTTGGGCGAGACTTCACTAGAACGCTGAATGGATATGCTGCAATAGATCATTCTCAGATGTGGCTACAATGGAAGGGACTGCTAAATTAGATCCGTATAGATCATGAGCCACGTATGAAATTCATGATTACCACTCAATACAACAACACTAATGAGGTGTTGTTTTATGAGACCGAGCTAGGGAACTACTCTGCCATCTTATATCAAGAAGAGTTGGAAGATTCAAGAGAGGGGATGGTTGTAGAAGTTTTCCTAGTCCAATGTAGCCCTCTGATTGATTTATCCCATACACCTCATAGCATGAAAATTCTAGTAGAACCTAATGATGAGGAGTCCCTTGAAGATGGCACTTTAGGATTGTTGGATGGATTCTGAGACTTTATGGAACAATGCATGCAAAACTAGCTTAGCTTGGGTGTGAGAATGAATTTCCAAGAGCCCCTGTTGCCTAATTGGTGCAAGGTACAAAACTCTTCCCACTCTGAGTTTGAGTCTTGTTTGTTCCAGACAACAGTGGAACATATCAAAGCACGGGTCACCCCCAAAGAAGAGTTATCGACGGGGCAACTTGTTGTAGACCTTAATTAGTCAACACCTACCCAAGAAACCTCTGATGCAAGTGTGAAACCAAAGGAGAGGTCACGTCTCATTGGCCCTGAAGTCAAGGACTCACCTAAGTTTTGGACGCTACGCTTCGATGGGTCCAAATCTAAACAAGGAGTCAATGTCGAATTCAAGCTTATCAGCCCTATGTGTAAGACCTACTTTTCTTCCCACATACTATAATTTTATTGCACCAATAATGTAGCAGAATATGAAGCCTTAGTTCATGGTATTTTGATGGCTTTAAGAAAGAATGTTAAAACACTACAAGTTTTTGGTGATTTCGAACTGGTGGTCAAACAACTCATAAAATTATACTCATGCCATGACAGAAGGTTGGAAAACTATAGGTATAGAGTCTGGGATCTCTTAGAGAGTCTAGATGCATTTAACATACAGGTGATCCCACATTCTCAGTACCATGCAGTTGATGTTTTGGCTCAAGCAACTAGCACTTTGCAACCCCTGTCTTTGTCTGGCCTCAAGAAATTTATTGTTGAGCTGACCTCCACTCCATCTGTCCCAGGCAATGTCACTCACTTCTAGGTATTCAATGATGATAAGAATATCTTGGAATTCATCACAATTTATGACGTGTTTGCAACACAAATAATTGATGAAGCTAATCCAGAAGAAGTTGAATTAGATATAGAAGGGGCCATCAATCTAAAAACCAACAGTATTCCATGAGGTATGGTTCAACTTGAGTGCATATTTGACTTGGATCAAATCTGAGATCAAGATCAACAAACAAACAAAGATGTCTTTAACAACCAGTGTGACACCCACAACCTCAGAACAGCTGAAGAAGCCAAAAAAGTGTTTATTGGCAGTGTATCGCAAAGGAAAAGAAAGGAATTGTTGATGCTTTACGGAAGTATCATGATGTGGTAGCATGGAGGTATGAAGACTTGAAGACCTGTGATACCTCCATCATCACACATACCATTCCTCTCAAGCCCAATGTGTGACCATTTCGGCAAAGACAATGCCCCATCAACGCCTTGTTGGAACCCATCATTTACAAGGAAGTGCAAAAATTACTTTCAGCCAGAATAATCTTTCCAGCTAGACACTCCACATGGGTGGCCAACTTAGCCCCAGTTAGGAAAAAGAATGGATAAATCAGATTGTGTGTCGACTTCTACAATTTGAACAAAGCTTCGGAGAAGGACAACTATCCAGTGCCTTCACTGGATGAGGTATTGCAAATTGTCAATGGATCACAGATGATGTCCTTCCTTGATGGGTACTCTAGGTACAACCAAGTGATGGTGCAGTACGAAGACTGCCACAATATGGCATCACCACCAAGTGGGGCACTTTTTCCTATAGAGGAATGTCATGCGCACTCATCAATGTCAGTGCCACTTTCTAGCGTGCAATGGACATTGCCTTCAAGGACTTTATTGGAAAGTGTATAATCATCTACATGGATGATTTGACCATGTTTTCAAAGAAGCAGAGTGACCATGTCTTCGACTTATGCAAAGTATTTCAAAGGTGCTAAGAATTTTGGGTCTCCCTTAACTTGAAGAAGTGCATCTTCAGAGTCACTGAAGGGAAATTACTTGGGCATGTTATCTTGGAATGAGGCATCTCCATTGACCCCGAGCACATTCAATCCTTGCTGAAGATCCAACTTCTTAGCAACAAAAAAGAACTCAAATCTTTCTTCAGAAAGATCAACTTCATGATAAATTTCATCACAGGTTTTGTTGAGATCGTTAAGCCACTCAACGCCATGTTGAAACAAGATGCTAAGATCGAGTGGACTCCCTAAGCAAAAAAATCCTTCGAAGAAATCAAGAAAGAAATCACTGAGGCACTAGTGCCAGTTAGCCCAGATTACCTAAAGCCATTCTACATTTATTCATTTGCTTCAAATCATTCATGTGCCAACATTTTAACTCAAAAGCATAATGAAGGGAACGAACACCCTATTGCCTTTATGAGTTCTCCTTTAAAATATGTCGAACTAAGGTACCACAACATGGAAAAGAAAGTGTATTCTCTTGTCAGAGGAGTTAAGAAGTTTAGGCATTACATCTTACTCGGTAAGGTGTTCGCCATTGTCCCTGACCCAGCAGTGAAGACACTACTCATGCAAAATGAGCTAGGAGAGCGAAGAGTCAAGTGGGTCACCTTGCTGTAAGAGTACGATATGGAAATTTAGCACATGAAATTAGTAAGAGGACAGGAACTCACCCAAACAATAGCTGAAACAACAGTTGAAGTAGGACCTGAACTTATAGTGCAATAGTACTAGCTTGAGGACGTTTCTCTAGGGGAATGGTACGATGACATCGTCTACTATTTGTTGAACCACAAGTGCCCACCTCACTTGCAGGGAGTTTAAAAGCATGCCCTCAGACTAAAAAGTAGTAGCTAAATGTTGCAAGGATCCATATTGTACAAGAGGAATCATGAAGGTGTCTATGTGATATTCCTTGGCAAAGAAGAAGCAGACCAAGTCTTGAAATAATTTCATGACAAGTATGGCATCGGTCATGGATCTGGTCCTTCCATCTGAAAATCCCCACCCTCTAGTTCATCAAGGACTTTTACGAAGAAGACGATCGTAGAAAAGCTCGCTTGGCTGAGCTATTAGACTTAGAAGAAGTATGTGACCGTGCAAGAGAAAAATTTTCCAAACATCAGGGTGTAGTAAAAGATGGTTCGACCGCTGAGCCAAAATCAAGGCCTTTAGAATCGCTGGTCTAGTCCTATGCTGGGACAAGGCCCATGAGAAAAAATGGGGACATAACAAATTTGTAAAGCTCTAGCTTAGCCCCTTTTAGATTGTTGAAATCCTTGGAGACGATGCTTTCCGCTTAAAGGCCTTAACTGTTAAGGATATCCCATTGCCTGTCAACGGGAAACACCTAAAGCATTACTTCCAAGCCTGGGCTCTTTTAGAGCTATTCCAGTAAATGCCTGCACATTGGTTAGTTTAGGTTGCTTTTTTTTCCATTTTCCTGGCTATTTGTTTTATTTTGTTGAGGGTGTTCTTTGTTTATTGTTGCGGGGGTTGTGCTCATTCAACAAACAGTTTACTTTGCTGCCCACTCTCAGTGTTCTTTCACTAAATATATTCACCCTCAACTATTGGTCTCTGATGGCTACCATGGAATGGCTTCCTCATCTGAAATTTGACTTAGAACTCGACCCTTGGTTGAATATTCCTTCTACATTCACCTCAGATCCAGCACAAAACACATTAATTATCTCCAAAGAACTGTATAGCGGTTGTTCTGAAGACTTAGTAAGCGAAAAATATTAAGTTCGCTCCAGTGACCACTGTAGTTCCCAAACTCATAGTAGGCTTCAATGCTTGCATAGTTGAGCAAAAGAAGAAAGTGTTAAAAGAAGTATCAAAAGAAAGAAAAGAAAAGAAAATGTTAAAATTAAGCAATCGTATGCGTGTACGAATAACTCTATCAGGACTATGGATGCTCGACTGGCAGTAGAGAAATATTAATGGGGTCATAGCGACAACTCCACCAAGGCTATGGATGCCTGACTAGCAGTAGGGCAATGTCCAGGTTATTTTTGGGTTTGGACGATTCATGTAGCTTGCTCGGTTAGATTAGCTGCCACTTGTCACAGTTTCTCTGGAAAGGGAATGAATTCACTAAACACACACTTTTGAGATGTTTCATGGGTTGACTCAGTTAAGGATCCCATTCTCTTAGTTCAATTTTTGATGATGACCCATAGTTTGTGAAACCAGAGATTCTAGGTTCTGAATGAGAATTTATCCTTAGAACGCTTGGGAACGTTCTCCAGCAGAGTCGCCATTTGTTGTTCCTTCAACACACATGCCTCGTTGAGAACGGGGACCCTCTATTTCCTTCACCTTTTCAGGTCACTTTTGGTTTCTGCTTCATTTTGTGTGCCCCCTATTTGGTGTTCAAAATGGTCAATGAGCTTTAGGGAAGTCATCTTGAGTCGACCATAATTTCACCTCCTTAAATTTTCCTAAGTCCCAAGTCTTTGCGGAATCCCACTAGCTATTTTCCTTAGTATTTTGAAGCTAGCATCCATGAACATAATTGGGGTCCGCCCCTCTCAGGTTTCTGTTGCTTCATTGCCATTCCTAACGGCCTTTCTCTACCGACTTTCCGCCTACCGAAACCCAATGCCTCTGGCACCACCCATTCATTTCCAAACTTGCTAACGTCCATCTACTAGCGACCACCCATCCGTCGGATCCCGGTGCTCCCGCAGTCATTTTCAAATTTGCAGCTCACCAACCTGATGTCTGTCATATGAGCATTTATTACCAACTTTTAATGCCCTATTTTCTATAAATAGGTGAGTCTGAACTATCATTTTCATTCTCTAGTTTGTTATAATGAATTAGAGTGCCATCTCCTTGTGCTGACTCTGAGCTTGACAAGTGCCGCCACCAATCAAACGTGTTTGCTAGCTGATCTTTTTCCTCTTTCATCGGGTTCTTGAGGTGAGTCTGTTGCCTACACCCTGTTTCACATTTTTCTTTGATTTCTAGTAAAAATGATGAATTTGAAAGAAGAAAAACTCATGAACTTAGTAGGAGAGATCAACGTGCACAAAACCCATGTGATGAAATCCTGGAAAACTTCACAAATCACCCATATAATGATCACAGAACTTGCACTTTCCACCATAGTTCTTGAGCCAGGGCTCTCGCCTCTCGCAGGCCCGTGAACTCCCATTTCCATTGCTTTCATTTGAAAACAAAAAGAACTTTAAAGTGGCAAACGACCCTTTCGGGCCCACCATCACGAAAGGTCTCATCTCATTTGCCGCTTGAACTTAACAAAAACTCCCAAACTTAAATGGAGGTCCAACGAACCTTTCGAATCCAACCCCATGAGATTCCTTCCCTTAGATGCCACCTATGATCCGTCGTTCCCAAACGGCTTTCGAACCTCAGCTTTCCAGTGGCTGAGCCCCACTTCTCAAATTTCGCTGAGTTTACTTTTGAAAAATCTCAAGTCATCGACCCATTTCGGACCGCACCCACGGGACTCCGTCCTCGGGGTACCGCTTATAACCTAACGTCCCAAGCAACATTTTGGTCTCGTCCATCCAACCTTCGGAACTTCCTCTATCATCCATCGTGTAACTTTGAACCTGAAGACGCTCAAGTGCCAAGTATCCTTTGGGACCCACCTCACAGATGGAACGGGCCCACCGTCCATTATGACCCCTAGTCTCTGAACTTCCGCCCTTCAGGTCCCGGCCCCATCTCGACTGTTTGAATGAAAAGGTGGGAGTTTCTAAGTGCTCATCCTCCGTGGGTCCCCCTATACTGGTCGCCATCTTCGGGACTCCATCTTGTCACTGCCCTAACAATGAGGAAAACTTCCTCTGTCCTTTTGGTACCCGGAACCTGACCTCGCATCGACCGCAGAACTCTTGAATGACTAAGTAAACACAAGGTGAGCGGCCCCATCTCCACTCGGACCCATTGTGTCGGGCCTCCTCCATTCGACATCCACATGTCTTCCATCATTTCCAATGACAATCTCCTAATGAACATCCACCTCCTCCAACCCTAAATACCTAAAATAACAATGAACAATACGCTGCCCTCCAGACCCACGGGTCCTGCCCCTAAAAACTCCATCCCCAGAATGTCGTCTCACTAGAGCCAATCCAAACAGAAAACTCCAAACAACAAGGCTTCCTCCTGGTTTTGATTTCCCAAAAGATGAGCCAAATTCCCTCCAATCACTAAATGGACTTTGACCCAAATGTTAAGATAGGGCACTCCCCTTAATCAACTCCTCAAACTGCCCAAATCTAAAGGCGGTTCAGAATAGGTGGACCACCGTGCCCTGATTTTTGTCCGTCCTGCAGCAGCTCTAAAACAACCATCAGCCTAGGGAATTCTGACCCCTAGGACCCAAATTATTCAAACTCCCTCGTACAACATGCTAATGCCAAAGTGGAAGATATGTTAGGATTCCTAATGAAGATTTATCCAATCTAATGCCGTTTTGCAGAGATTTGGCTAACGTCTCCATTTTTTCATGCTCGAATATGCTCACCTCTCTTTTTCCTGTAGGATATATGAAATAAGGTGCAGGACCTTCGGGAGAGGCAGTAGAAAAGGACAAAGGAAAGAAGAACACCAAAGCACCTCGCAGGAAGGACGAAAAAGATCAAATGAAGTATAAGCTCCAGGGGGAGCCCCTTAACTCTAAGGTCACCACAGCATGGAGGGAGGTCTCTGATACAAACATCAGACATATAGACATTGATTAATTCAAGCAAAGGGTCTAAATCAACCCTACAATAGAAAATGAAAGACTAATAAGAAGCAGTGGGTTGGCCAAAGCTTCAGGCTTCCCTCCTGCTCTTGTTACTCCTGAGCTAGTTATGGCCTATAGAGAGGCATACCAAGAAGAGACTCGGACCATAGTGGAAAGAGATGAAAATGTTTTGGCTTACATGTCTCCCAAGGCAATAACAAAGACTTTCCATATCCCTACCTTTGAGGAGATGGAAATACCAACCAAGGATGATGGCAAGGCGATGTTGGACGAAGACCCCCTAAAGTGCAAAAGGCTTATAAATCAGCACTATTTGAAAGAGAAGAGGGTCAGTGCTACTAAGGTTCCCCAAGAGTTATTCCGAAGTGACTTTTATGAAGATTACCACACCTTGGTAACATTTCTAAGAAAAGTAATGGGCCTTCCAACTGCAGCCTATTTCCAAGAGTGGATTTTTTACTTTGTTGAAGGAATTCTTCGTGGAGAGGCCAAATTCTACTGGGTAGGGATAATCAGTGATTTCTTCCATGATCAATTCATGGTTGTAAAGAAGACCTCCCGATTCTACAAGACCTCATATTTGTTCTATTCTTTGGCTGACCGAATACAATTCAAAGGCTTGTAGATGAGGAACCAGGTAGGGACCTAAAGGTTTATGACAGATACCCCCAATTGCAATTCAAAAACTTCAATATGGAGTATTGTAGGGTCAATGATGCTTTCATAGGTCATATCATCATACTGCTTGGGGGTGAATTTGAGAGAAGAGTCTCCCATAGTTCCAACACATTCCTTCGACACTTTTCCTTCCTATTCATACAATTTCCAAAGTTCACATACATCTGTGCTGAAGGCTTTTCAGAGAAACCATACAAGCTGCCCCAGACCCCAATGACCAGATAATTCTATTAGAACTATCTCGGTAGCTACAGTGAACACATGCTCTTATGAGCGGAAATCATAAGGTGGGGATTCCTTATCCCCTCTCCTTCAGCCAAGGGTATTATGAAATCCACACTTCCCAATGCGCAGAAAATTCAGATAAGGAGCTCGTGGAGTATCATCTGAGGTTCCATACTGCCAAGCCACGAATGAACCCCTATGGAAAACTGAAGAAGTTGGTCGTAGTTGAATACGCTCATAGGAATCTTGTTGAGGATTTTTGGGCCAATTGCAGAGATGACAATGAAGTGTGAATGAGGCACTATATGCACATGACAGCGTATTTTGTAAAGAGGGTCAACCTGTTCCCAGTACCCGACCAGGTGGAAGAAGATGAAATCATAATGATGGATCCTCGGTACAACACAATTGCCAATCTGTCGCTGCCACCGATAGATTGGAATGAGTAAAAGGTTGATGACCTCGATATTCTGACCAAGCCTATGGAGGCTAGAATAAAGGAATGGATTGATGAGAAAGTTTCCCAATTGAAGCAACAAGGCATCACTTTGACCTATGAGGAGCTCCGAGAATGAGCCAACGAGTGAAACAGACAGTGGGACAACTACTGCTCCATCGGGTGAGACTTCAACATCTCCTTTGACCACCAAGTCAAGGAAGAGAAAGGAAGTTGCAGAGCAATAACTGAATCCCAAGGTGTATGCTAGAAAGGATTTAGAAGGTGAACCTTCCAAGAAACACAAGAGATTAGGTAGTTTCACAGAAATGCCAACCATTCAAGAGGATCCACTCCATGAGGGAGAATAAATAGAGGTTGAGCAACCACAATCTCCACCCGTTTCCTTTGAAACTATTGCTACTGCTGCCCCTCCGCCTACATCTCAGGCGATGGTTGCCACTTCCATGCCTGCAGTGGACATCTCGGTCCACTTTGTCTCTTCTCTACCTACTAGGCAGGTTGTAACCATTAACTCTTCCTCTGCCACCACCTCTCTGCTTTCCTCCGCCTCCATGTCCCCGACTACATCACTAGCTCTGGCGACAACAACAATGCCAATGCCCATGCTCTCGCTTCCAAAAGCCTTCTCCTGGCATATGCAGAACGTTCCCACAGAGCTGTCAGGGGTGCTAATGAACCTGGCTATTCAGGCTGCCTTGGCGTAGATTCTTCACAATATTCCTGCCTCCACTCCTCCAACTAAACCACCTGAAATGAAATCCAGAATGGAAATATCCGAGGAGTTGGAGTGATGAGAGAAGGAAGCCACAAAGAGGATCAAGGAAGAAGCAGATGATTATCATGAGCATCCCGAATTCCAATGCCTACCAATTGATGAAGTGGTGCATGAAACAGAATCCTTCGAGAGTGATGAAGAAGATGCCAGTGCCAAATATATTGTGGAGACCTTTGATGTAGATCTCGAGGAGGAGTTAGCTCGACAGTTGAAGGATGCTAGAGAGGAGGTAGAAAATCCACCTTCTGAAGAAGAAAAGGAATGAAGTGATAAGATGGAGGAGGACACTGAACCTCCAACTAGGGAGCATGATAAAGGACCCGAGCACGATGGAAAAATTCCTCTCTCAGAAGGGAAAGAAGAGAAAAAAAAAAGAAATAACAAGAAGATGTGCCACCTCAATGCGAGGAAGAGGAAAAGAAATAAGATAAACCCCAAGAATAAGTTGAAACCCACGACATCCCAGGAATGGAGTAGCCTGAAGAACATGAGCATGAAGAAGAAGGAGAAAATAAAATTTTCGAAGGGGAGGATAGCCCCAAGGGATGCATGCCCACAAGGTATCCCATAAAACACGCATTATTCATCCAGGACTCTGAAGAAGAAGAAGAAGACACAAGGACAAAGAAGGAAGCTCTAGGGGATAAGGAAATTGAAATTAGAGAAGAAGAAGGGGGTCATGAATCACCAAAGGGGGAATCTCAGATGCCTGAGTGGCTTGAGAATCAATTGGAAAAGAAGACCCCTACCTTAAAAGATTCAAAGGAAAGGCTGGACACCATATTGGCCCGAGCCCAAATAAGCACAAAGAAAGAGAGGAAACCTAAGGTCAGATCCAAACTAACCATGGATGCTTCTAGATCCTGGACCATGCAAATTGCCACCCTAGTGGAAACATGGGCATCAATCATGTTGTCAGGACAAAAAATAAGTTCCTAGAAGTACAAAGATACCTTGAGGGCACGAGGAAGTTCTGCACTGACTTCCCAAAGATATACGGGTCCACCTATCCTAAAATTGGGGCCATCCTCAAGCTACCTCACAAAACATGGGAAGAGGAGCTTGCACTAATAGAGGAAGATCATTTGTTGGTGGATATGTGGACCTGCACTTCGATCATAGAAAAGAGATATTGGAGCAACTGCTCCGTAAGGTAGAGCCTAACATCAACTGGGCCAAAGAAATTAGGGCGAACTGTACATATTATTTGAAATTAATGACAGGATATGATATTCCTGTCGTCGAGATTGATCCAGAAAAGATAAAGCCTTATTTCGATAAGAAGATGGAAGATGGGATGTCAGGCGAACTTACCACATATTTCATGAGTTTTGCTGCTTGGGCTTTCACCCAATCTGAACAAGTCAGGGTCAACATGACTAAGTATGATGGAGATTGGGATACACTCACAAGTTGATCCAAGCAATGGAACTACCAAGTGCTCCAATCCAATATAATGGAGATTGATAAGCTCCAGGAATTAATTAACAAGTTCATGGAGTATGCTGCTTTGAAGAAGCAGGAGGGAAACCCAGCCATTGATGAAAAGCTCCTCAAACAATAGCTACAACAAAGGAAATCAGCTAGAAGACAAAGGTGCTACAGTATTGCCACAAGAGAACAAAATAGGGAAAAAGACAAGGATGTAATTTTAAATTGTAATATATTTGGGGCAGGTGAAACCCTAGTTTGTAGTGAATCTTGGCCACACAATGCAAATCAATCTTGGCCATTCATTTTTCTTTCTGAACACTATAAATAGGGGGTCTCCTCTCATTTTCAAGAGATATTTGAGTTGTTGTAAAGACATGCTGCAAAAATTTTAATAGAAGTTCATTGGATTTTGGTGGACTCTTGAGTTTCTATTGCATGTTACATGGTTCATCTCCCATAGTTAGTTGATTTAGATAGATTTAGTTTGTTGTTCTTCATGTTTTAGATTAATTTGATAGATTAGTTAATGTTGTTCAATGGTTGTGTATATTTTTGTTGTGTTGATGGCTTTCTTGTCCATACTTTTTGTTGTTTGCTGATGATAGACAACTATGTAAAGTTAGTATGGGCATAAACCAAAAGCTATTCCAAAATTCTATCTTTTGTTCATGCATGTTTATGGTGAATGAATGGTTGAATATTTGCAGTCCTTAGAAGCTTGCACAAGTTTCATGATACTGTGAGTTAATCTGGTTAAGTGAAATTATGTTTTAGGAAGGTTGTCCATAGTAGAGCCCTCCATGATCATTGTTCATTGAGAGTTTTAGATCTGGGAACCTCTTCTCTTCCCTGCCCCTTTTCTTTTTTTTTAATAAGTGACCTATGTTAAGGTTCATTGCACATTGTAAAGCCAAATATTAAGATAAAATAGGAGTTTAAGATTGTTGTTTGAACCTGCAGTAAATTGCACACTAACTTCCCATCTTAGGAACTCCATTTTAAGATTCACCTTCCCTCCAGCTTAACATCGTAAGTCTACCCTATGGTTACCATTGAAATCACATAAAAAATCAACTGAGAAATTCCATGCATGTCATAACCTGACACCCAAGAGACCTTGGGGTGATTTTCAACAACTTGTTGTTGGAAATTACCTTTCAAGAGAGGTAGTGTGCCTATGCATTGCCTGTGTTAAGAAGTGCATAAAAACACATCAACATGAACTTAGCTAAACTTCAGTTCAGCTTATCACTCTAAGATAGATGGACATACTGAGAGGGTGAATCAGGTTCTTGAGGATTTTTTTACACATGTATGTGATTGACCAGTAGTCCCGATGGGATGATTACTTGTATTTTGTTGAGTTTTCCTATAATAATGGGCATCATAGTTCATTGGGTATGCCACCATATCATGCATTGTATGATAGGAATTGCAAGACACCATTGAGTTGGGATTGGATTGAGCATATAGTGGTGATTGGTCCAGAGATGTTACAGGATATGGAGTGACAAGTGGTTGTGATCAGGAAACATTTACAAGAGGCTTAGGGTCATCAGAAGAAGAATGCCAATGCTAAGAGGACAAATCGTAGCTTCTCAGTTGATGATTGTGTGTTCTTGAGAGTGCGACCACATAAGAATCCAATCCATTACAGAACTGGATCTAAGCTCATGCGTCATTTTATGGGACCATTTGAGATTTTGGAGCCAATAGGTACAATAGCTTATCGTCTATCCTTTCCACCTAGCCTATCACACATCCATGATGTTTTTCATGTGTTAGTTTTATGGTGATATGTTCATGATGATTCTCATGTTTTAGATTGGGATGCTTTGCAAGTGGAGGCAGATGGGCAGCTGGCATTGGATCCCAACCGCATTTTAGCTCGTCGGACATTGGCCCTTTGAGGTTGAGAGTTGCCTTCGAGGTTGAGAGTTGGACCAGGTCAGGGTTCAGTGGGACTATTATCATGAGGTGTTAGCCACTTGGGAGGATGCGTCACATATGAGGGCACTATATCCCCACCTATTTGATGACTTCTAGGAGGAAGTACATCCCTTGGGGGGAGGATGTGGGACACATCATCAGTTGGATCTATGGACATTGTGTTTTATTGTTATTGTATTATCGTACTTTGATACATTATACTCTTACCTTATATTCTATGATGGAGTATTGTGATTCATGAACATTGAGCTTATATATTATGATGCATGTTAGATTAATTACTTTATGGACTGTAATTTAATGAGTATGTTGATTTTCATTAATTGATTTTACTGATATCTTGAATGATATGAGAATTGAAATAACATGCTTAGATTAGAATATGTCATCTTGTTTTAATCAGGTGAATTTGTGAATGACCATGCAATTTGAATGCATATTTGACATTATGTGATCATAAATGAATGATGGAACGACTATGCAATGAGTATGAGTATTGTGGATTAATGTGGTATAACCGAAGAGATATTGTTTTGGATTGTAACATGTACTTGGATGTTTGAAAAGAAAAAATATAAAGAATGCATATGCTTTTGTGTATAGAGAATGTAATATATATTGTACTCCATTATATTATGTTATGTATTTGGATTTAATTTCATTGGAAAATGGACTAATTCTTTCATGAAGTGTGCAAGTAAATTTCCCCTAACCATGGGAATTGAAGGTTGCAAAACAAACTTTGTTGTGTCACCCTGTTAAGCTACAGTCTTATGTGTTGTGTTGAAAAGTTGTGTATCTTGTGATATGGGGTAAGGGAGTAAGTGTCAAAATTTTGTGAAACAAAATGTGATTCAAAAAGAAAGTGGTAATTTCAGATTTCTTATTTATTGTAGTTTTAAGTGTCAATTTTGTCCTGATTTTAATTAATAGCTATTTATTATACACCCTAGGCCTATGACCTAAATGTTGGGGGTATTTTTAGACTATAAAAATTGTCATATCTCATTAATGACCCCTCTTACATTCCTTGCAAGAGGGGTGACGAAAATGAGTGTAGGAAGCCCATGTTAAGCCCATGCCTCATAAAGAAAAGGACATGGTACCTAGTTGGGGCTATTGGGAAAAGAATTTGAGGGAGATTTGGTTAAGGGTGAGGCATTCTAATTTTTTCAAAGGAAGGGAAGAAGAAATGGAGAGGAAGAGCTGAAGAAGGGGAAGTAAGAACAACAATACCCTTTCAAGGTTTAAATGTAGGGTCTTTATCAAAGGTTTTGTTGAATGTAGGTGCTAAATCCATTTTGTGCTATGGTTGGGTGTTGTTGTTTTGTTGGATATTTGTTTTGTGTAATTTTGTAAGCTTTATCCCAATATCTTATTTGAGTGTATGTACTAAATTTATGTTGTGTCATGCTTTGTTTTGCTATCTTGTTGAATTTTTTGTGTTGTGTAAATATTGTTAAATTTTTCTATCTTGTTCGGTCGGCTCCCCAGTATTGGTAGTGAGCAGCCCAAGTGGAGGATTGAGGGGGGGAGAGATCCCCATGAGGACACATGATTATTTCCTTGAGAAAATTGGTAGTTACAACTATAAGTAAAATGGGTATGAGTACACAGGGGTAAGAGTATCCTTTGTGGAAAATCAGGAAATGGGAAGTTTTGGGAATGGAGGAGGTTGCTAGGTAGAAATTTATGGGAAGCACTTGATGTTAGTTTCCCTATGGTTGTGATCCTCCCAGCCTCTTCCCATGAAATCCATTAAAATGGATTTTTTGTAATGTTGTCTTACCTAAAAGAGTATTTGTCTTTTGTTGGCTGTAAAACTGTGTTGTTTTTTGGGAAAAGGGTTGTTTGTGTGTGTCACCCAGGTTCGTTCGACAACCTTCCAGTTTGGGGGGTGGCTGGTCTTCCAAAATATGGATGGGTGGTGAGCACCCCATTGGCATGGGAAAAAGGATGTTTCATGTGCAGATTAAGATGAAGAAACCTTGCAGGTTGGGACTAAATCTTCATTGTGTGTAAAAGTAGAAGATATGTTAAGTTATAGAATTTGAAGACCATTATGTTCATGGGGATATGTTGCAATGTTCTAAAAGAAGTATTCTATCTAGGAAACATAATAAATATGTTGAAAGAAGCACTTTATCAAATAATAGATACTCTACAGGAAATATATTATGCTAAAAGATATGGCTCATGCTTCAAAAGAATGTATATTTTGCTTTCTACTAGACTTTTATTCTGTTGTAAAAGAAAACGTATATTGTCTCCAAGTACATGTATTTTGTGTTAACTAGGAAATGGAACTTGTTAAAGATGGTATTATGCTAAAAGGATGAGTTTATGTTCCAAAATAGAAAGTATTATGTTCTCTAGTTAGGAAGGATTTTGTTTCAAAAAAATTAATGTTTAGTTTGTAAGAAAATGTATTCTATTTCCAAACATGAAAGGACATATTGCTAAGAATGTATAAAAAAAAGGTTTCTATTTTCTCTATACAAAAAGGAAAGAGATTTACTTATTTTCTTGTTGATTTACTTGCAAGAAAAAGAGAAAAAAAATATACTTTCAATTTTCTGAAGAGAAGAAGAGAAATATCTTTATGTTTCTGTAGATTTATGTTACAAGAAAGAATTGGCAATATATTTATTTTTCTATTAGTTTACATTGTAATAAAGAAAGATAAATGAATTTATTTTATGGTTGATTTATACCATAAGAGGGAAGGAAGGGAGTAGTAACTTACTAACTATGGTGTTTAGATTTATAGAGAAATGAATATTTTTATTTATTCATTTATATATTCTTTACATGACAGTTGCAAAAGTAACTAGATTGAGATTAATATTTCGCTTCACAACTATAAGATGGGTGGTCAATGTACCACTTTCTGCCCTCAAGAAAAAAGAATATAATGGGATAAAATATGTATGCTTCTCCTTAAATATGTAGAAGTCAACTTCATATACCACTAGTTTATACATCTTCCCACATGTAAGAAATATATCTTATGCCTAGAGGAAGAGTAAAATTTCCCACTAGTTTTATACTGCAGATTCATTAGGAGCATCTCATTACCAGGTAACCATAGGATTAATAATTGATTGCATCTCTCCCTCTGCTCTAGTGGACCTGGTTAATCTGGAACCGACAATGTAGTTGCACAACCAAAATATAAAATGCATATAAGCATGCGATTGAAGAAATGGCATATACGTCAGGAGTTTTGTGGTAAAGAATATAGAAGTGAGTAGGTCCGCAGATAGAAAAAAATATGGGTTCATAGTATGAAGATGAATTATTTAAGTTAACACAAAAAAAAATGGATTGGGTTGAGCAACATTAAGTAGGAGGAGGGCCTCCTCTCCTCACAAGCCATAACCTATGTGGGAGAGAGGTCGTTCTCTTCCATTGTGATGCCTATACTTTCTTTTCAGCCACTCCCTGGCTATATCGTCCATTCACTCCACCCATTTAGGTAAGCCTACATTCATAAAATGACGTTTCGACGAGGGTTTTAGAGTATGTTAATTAAAATGAAAGTTGTGGCTAAGATCTTAATAATGAGCACATTTAGGTTTTAACATTTCGGCCCTATACCTCGCGTGAATAAGCACCCAGGGTTTAGGTGCCCCTATTCAAATAGACCGAAAATATAGTTGAAAAATTTAAATAACCAAACCCTACTTCCCTTTGCACCACCTCAAACAACCTGCTTGCAAGGAACACAGACGAGATAATAGACAGGGTGGGAGAATCTAAAAAGAATAAGGGAAATGAATGGTGAGTAAAATCAATGAGTAAACCTCCTTGAATCATGGCTATCTTTCCCCTCTACCTAGCTGCCGCCATCTTACCCTGTCCTTTCCCTTTTCCTCCGCTTAGAGCAATTAGGGAAACTGTTTTAGGGTTTCTCATTTACATTCAATAAACTTATTATTTCCTTTGGTTGAGACTCATACCCAACTACCCACATCTGCCTTGGAAAGGGATTTTAACCATCTTAAATATTTCAGCTCATAAAAAGTTCACTTAATAAATCAAGATTCATTTTCAATGGAAGAAAAATAATACGTTGCCGAAAAGGAAATAATAAAATAATTTAGACCATAACCATAGTATAACAGTTAGTTTATTTGATTGTAGTTCAATATAAGAAAGGTTATTAAATTGTTAATTGAGTTGTGGTTAATAATAAAATCTATGGTTAATGAAAATTTAATTGCAAATAGTTCGACGGATTTAATTGTTGTAAGATTTAAGAAATATTTCATTTTTGGTACATGGATGGAGTGTGGGGTGTGCTGGGGTCGAAATATTTAGGAGACTAATGATGAGGTGATCCCACAATACTGGTTTACAATTCCGTTGAGGAAGAAAATTTGAAAAAATGCTCCCATGAAAAAAAAAAATGGCTTTTAGAGGTTTGCATGAACTGGGGTATTCGTATCGACCCTGGTTCAAGCAAACCCTATTTAATTATGGGACCCACTTTTTGGAAATTTTTTAAAATGAAGACAATGGAAAATTCAAAAAAAGGGGGGGTTCACTCGAACCAGGGTCCATACGAACCTCGCTTTTTCCCCCTTCCCTTCCTCTTCTAACGACAAGTTTTCAGGGTACACACTTGAGTCTGATGGGCTACTACGACACAAAGGTCACATCTATGTACCTAGTACAGGAGATCTTCATTTAGTGGTATTGTCAGAGGCACAAAGGGCACCATATGCGGCACACCCAGGAGTGAAGAAAATGCACATCAATCTTAGACAATTGTACCATTGGGTCAATATTTGGTGAGATATTGTAGAGTATGTGTGTCGATGCCTTGATTATTAGAGGGTCAAGGTAGAGCATCAACATCTAGTAGGACTACTCTACCCACATGATATTCCTAAGTGAAAGTGGGATTCTATTTCTATGGATTTCATTGTTGGTTTTCCTTTGTCCTCACGTTTTCATGATGTCATCATGGTAACTGTGGACAAATTCACCAAAGGTACCCACTTCTCACTCGTGCGTATGTATTATACACCATTGATAGTGGCGAGAGTATTTTTATATGAAATTGTCAGATTATATGGTGTACCTCATAGGGTTATATCAGATAGGGATTCACTCTTCATGTCAACATTTTGTAGGTCATTATAGCATGCATTGGGCACTCATCTCAATTTCAATTCAGCTTATCACCCTGAGATAGATGGACAGACTTAGAGGGTGAATTGAGTTCTTGAGGATATGTTACGCATGTATGTGATTGACCAGCAGTCTTGATGGGAGGATTACTTGTATTTGGTTGTGTTTTCCTACAATAATGGGCATAACAGTCCATTGGGTATGCCACCATATCGAGCATTGTACGACAGGCCTTGTAGGACACCATTGAATTGGGATTGGATTGTGGATTGAGGATAGAGTGGTTATTGGTCCAAAGATGTTACAGGATATGCAGTAATAGGTGGCTTTGATCAGGTGGAGTTTACAAGAGGCTTAGGATCGTCAGAAGAAGTATGCCAATGCAAAGAGGATACATAAAAGCTTCTTAGTTGGTGATTGTGTGTTCTTGAGAGTGTGACTGCATAAGGATTCAATCCATTATGGAGAAGGCTCTAAGATCATGCATTATTTTATGGTACCATTTGAGATTTTAGATTGGATAGGTCCAGTAGCTTATCATCTAGCCTTGCCACCTAGCCTGTCACGCATCCACGATGTGTTTCATGTGTTATTTGTATGGTGATATGCTCATGATGATTCTCTATTTTAGATTGGGATGCTTTGTAGGTGGAGCCAGACAGGCAACTGGCGTTGGATCCCATCCACATTTTAGCTTGCTAGACATTGGCCCTTCGAGGTCAAGAGTTTGACCAGGTCAAGGTTCATCAAGACCATTATGATGAGGTATCAACCACTTGGGAGGATACATCATGTATGAGAGCACTATATCCCCACCTCTTTGATGACTTCCAGGAGGAAGTATATCCCTATGGGAGAGGATGTGAAACCTATCATTAGCTGGATCTATGGATATTATGTTTTGTTGTTATTGCATGATTGTACTTTGATACACTATACTCTTACCTTATATTTTATGATAGATGATTATGATTCATGAACATTGAGGTTATATATTATGATGCATGTTAGATTAATATGTTGAAAGTAGAATATGTGATATTGTGTTAATCAGGTGAATTTGTGAAGACCCTACAATGTGAATGGATATTTGACATTATGTGATCATAAATGAATGATGGAATGACTATGCAATGAGTATGAGTATTGTGGATTAATGTGGTATAATCAAAGAGATATTGCTTTGGATTGTAACATGTGTTTGGATGTTTGAAAAGAAAAAATATAAAGAATGCATATGCTTGTGTGTAGAGAGAATGCGATATATATTGTACTCCATTATATTATGTTGTATTTGGATTTAATTTCTTTGGAAAATGCACTAATGCTTTCATGAAGCATGCACGGAAATTTCCCCTAGCCATGGGAATTAGAGGCTACTAAACAAACCTTGTTGTGACACCCTGTTAAGATAGATTCTTATTTGTTCTGTTGAAAAGTTGTGTATCTTGTGATATGGGGTAAGGGTGTAATTGTTGAAATTGTTGGAAACTAAATGTGATTCAAAAAGAAAGTGGTAATTTCGGATTTCTTATTAAGTGCAGTTTTAAGAGTTAATTTTGTCCTGATTTTAATTAATAGTTGCTTATTATACACCCAAGGCCTATGACTAGAGGTTGGGGGTATTTTTAGACTATAAACATGGTTATATCTCATTAATGACCCCTCTTACATTGCTTGTAAAAGGGGTGACGAAAATGAGTGCAAGAAGCCCATGTGAAGGCCATGCCTCATAAACAAAAGGACATGGTATTTGGGGCTGTTGGGAGAAGAATTTGAGGGAGATTTGGTTAAGGGTGAGACATTATGATTTTGGAAAAGGAAGGGAAGAACAAAGGGATAGGAAGAGCTGAAGAAGAGGAAGGAAGAGCAACAATCCCCTCTCAAGGTTTAAAGGTAGGGTCTTTATCCCAGGTTTTGTTGAATGTATGTGATGAATCCATGTTGTGCTATGGTTGGGTGTTGTTTTTTTGGATATTTGGTTTGTGTAATGTTGTAAGCTTTATCCCAATATCTTGTTTGAGTGTATGTACTAAATTTATGTTGTTCCATGCTTTGTTTTGCTATCTTGCTGAATTTTTAGTGTTGTGTAGGTACTGTTAAGTTTTTGTACCTTGTTAGGTTGGCTCCCCAGTATTGGTAGTGAGTATCCCAAGTGGGGGATTAAGGGGAGGAGCAACCTATGTGGGAGCTAGGTCATTTTCTTCTATGGTGATGCCTAGACCTTCTTTCAGCCACTCCCTCGCTGTATCGTCCATTCACTCCACCAATTTAGGTGAGCCTACATTGAGAAAATGACTTTTCGACGAGGGTTTTAGAGTATGTTAATTAAAATGAAAGATGCGGCTAAAATATTAATAATGAGCACATTTAGGTTTTAACATTTCGGCCCTATACCTCACATGAATAAGCGACCATGGTTTGGGTGCCCCTATTCAAATAGACCAAAAATACAGTTGATAAATTGAAATATCCAAGCCCTACTTCCTTTTGCACCATCTCAAATAACCTACCTTTAAGGAACACGCATGAGATAATAGACATGGTGGGAGAATCTAAAAAGAATAAGGGAAATGAATGGTGAGTGAAATCAATGAGTAAACATCCTTGAATCATGGCTATCTTTCCCCTCTACCTGGTTGTCGCCATCTTACCCTACCATTTCCCTTTTCCTCCACTCAGAGTGATTAGGGCGAATATTTTAGGGTTTCTCATTTGCATTCAATAAACTTATTATTTCCTTTAGATGAGACTCATACCTAGCTGCCCACATCTGCCTTGGAAATGGATTTCAACCACCTTATATTTTAGCTCATAAAAAGATCACTTAATAAAGGAAGATTTGTTTTTAATGGAACAAAAATAATACATTGCCAGAAAGGAGATAATAAAATAATATAGACCATAACCACAGTATAAAATTCGGTTGATTTGATTGCAATTCAATATAAGAAAGGTTATTAAATTATTAATCGACTTGTGGTTAATAATAAAATCTATTGTTAATGAAAATTTAATTGCAAATAGGACAACCAATTTAATTGTTGTAATATTTAAGCAATATTTCATTTATGTTACATGGATGGAGTGTGGGGTGTGTCAGGGTAGAAATAATTAGGAGACTAAACACGAGGTGATCTCCCAATATTGGTTTACAATTCCGTTGAGGAAGGAAAATTGCAAAAAAACTCCCACGAAAAAAATGGGTTTATAGGGGTTCGCACGAACTGGGGTGTTCCTCTAGACCCTGGTTCGAGCGAACCTTATTTAATGACAAGACCCACTTTTTGGAAATTTTTAAAATAAAGACAATGGAAAATTCAAAAAAATGGGGGGTTAAGCTTGAACCAGGGTCCATACGAACCCCCCTTTAAGTGAACCCCCAAGGGGGGTTTTCTCGAACAAAGGTCCATATGAATCCCCATTTTTCCCCCTTCCCCTCCTCTTCTAAGGGAAAGTTTTCAAGGTACACACTTGAGTCTAATGGGTTACTACGACACAAAGGTCATGTCTATGTACCTAGTATAGGAGATCTTCGTACAATGGTATTGTCAGAGGCACATAGGGCACCATATGCGGCACACCCAGGACTGAAGAAAATGCACATCGATCTTAGACAGTTGTACCATTGGGCAGGTATGCAGTGAGATATTGCAGAGTATGTGACCCGATGCCTTGATTGTTAGAGGGTCAAGGTAGAGCATCAACATCCAACAAGACTACTCTACCTGCATGATATTCCTAAGTGTAAGTGGGATATTGTTTCTATAGATTTCATTTTTGGTCTACCTTTGTCCTCATGTTGCCATGATGTCATCATGGTAACTGTGGACAATTTGACCAAAGTATCCCACTTCTCACCCATGCGCACGACTTATACACCACCAGTAGTGGTGAGATTACTTTTAGATGAACAAACTGAGAGGGTGAATCGGGTTCTTGAGGATATGTTACACATGTATGTGATTGAACAACAGTCCCGATGGGAGGATTACTTGTATCTGGTTGAGTTTTCCTACAATAATGGGAATCATAGTTCATTGGGTATGCCACCATATCAGGAATTGTATGGAAGGCCTTGCAGGGAACCATTGAGTTGGGATCAGATTAGGCATAGAGTGGTGATTGGTCCAGAGATGTTACAGGATATGGAGCAATAGGTGGTTTTGATCAGGGAACATTTACAAGAGGCTCAGGATCGTTAGAAGAAGTAGGTGAATGCTAATAGGACAAATCAAAGCTTCTCAGTTGGTGATTGCGTGTTCTTGAGAGTGTGACCTCCTAAGAATCCAATTTGTTATGGAAAAGGCTCTAAGATCGTGCCTCATTTTATGGGACCATTTGGGATTTTGGAGTGGATAGGTCCAATAGCTTATCATCTAGCCTTACCACCTAGCATGTCACGCATACACGATGTGTCTCATGTGTCAATTTTATGGTGATATGTTCATGATGATTCTCATGTTTTAGATTGGTATGCTTTGTAGGTTGAGGCAAACGGGTAGTTGGCATTGATGCCCATCTGTATTTTAGCTTGTCGGGCATTGGCCCTTCAAGGTCGAGAGTTGGACAAAGTCAGGGTTCAGTGGGACCAATATGATGAGGTCTCAACCACTTGGTAGGATGCATCACATATGAGGGAACTATATCCCCACCTCTTTGATGACTTCCATGAGGAAGTACATCCCTAGGGGGGAGGATGTGAGACCAATCATCAGCTAGATCTAAGGACATTATGTTTTGTTGTTATTGCATGATCGTACTTTGATACATTATACTCTTACCTTATATTTTATAATGGATGATTGTGATTTGTGAACATTGAGCTTATATATTATGATGCATGTCAGATTAATTACTTTTATAGACCATAATTTAATGATTATGCTGATTTTCATTCATTGATTTTACTGATATCTTGAATGGTATGAAAATTGAAATAACATGCTTAGAGTAGAATATGTCATATTTTGTTAATTAGGTGAATTTGTGAATAACCATGCAATTTGAATGCATATTTTACATTATGTGATCATAAATGAATGATGGAACGACTATATAATGAGTATGATTATTATGGATTAATGTGCTATAAACGAAGATATATTGCTTTGGATTGTAACATGTGCTTGGATGTTTGAAAAGAAAAAATATAAATAATGCATATGCTTGTGTGTATAGCGAATGTGATATATATTGTACTCCATTATATTATGTTATCTATTTGGATTTAATTTCATTGGTAAATGGACTAATGCTTTCATGAAGCATGCAGGTAAATTTCCCCTAGCCATGGGAGTTGGAGGCTACTAAACAGACCTTGTTGTGTCACCCTGTTAAGCTAGAGTCTTATGTGTTGTGTTGAAAGGTTGTGTATCTTGTGATATGGGGTAGGGGTGTAAGTGTTGAAATTGTTGGAAACCAAATGTGATTCAAAAAGAAAGTGGTAATTTTGGATTTCTTATATAGTGCATTTTTAAGAGTTAATTTTGTCCTAATTTTAATTAATAGTTTCTTATTATACACCCTAGGCCTATGACCTAAAGGTTGCGGGTATTTTTAGACTATAAACATGGTCATATCTCATTAACCCTTCTTACATTTCTTGTAAGAGGGGTAACGAAAATGAGTGTAGGCAGCCTATGTGAAGGCCATGCCCCATAAAGAAAATGAGGACATGGTAGTTGGGGCTGTTGGGAGAAGAATTTGAGGGAGATTTGGTTAAGGGTGAGGCATTTTTATTTTGGAAAAGTAAGGGAAGAATAAAGGGAGAGCAAGAGCTAAAGAAGAGGAAGGAAGAGCAGCAATCCCCTCTCAAGGTTTAAAGGTAGGATCTTTATCCTAGGTTTTGTTGAATTTATGTGCTAAATCCATGTTGTGTTGTTGGGTGTTGTTTTGTTGGATATTTATTTTTTGTAATGCAGTAAGATTTATCCCAATATCTTGTTTGAGTGTATGTACTAAATTTATGTCGTGCCATGATTTTTTTTGCTATCTTGCTGAATTTTCTATGTTGTGTAAGTATTGTTAAGTTTGTATACCTTGTTGGGTTGGCCCCCTAGTATTGGTAGTTAGTATCCCAAGTGGGGGATTAAGAGGGGCAGAGATCCCCATGAGGGAAAATGATTATTTCCTTCAAAAAATTGGTAGTTATGGTTGTAAGTAAAATGGGTATAAGTACCCAAGGGTAAGAGTACCCTTTGTGGAAAATAAGGAAATGGAAAGTTTTGGGAATGGAGGAGGTTGCTTGGTAGAAAATTATGGGAAGAACTTGATGTTAGTTGCGCTATGGTTTTGATCCTCATAGCATCTCCCCATGAAATCCATTAAAATGGTTTTTGTGTAATGTTGTCTTACCTAAAAGAGTGGTTGTCTTTTGTTGGTTGTGAAACTATGTTGTTGTTTGGGAAAAGGGTTATTTGTGTGTCACATAGGTTTGTTTGGAAGCCTCCCAACTTGAGGGTAGTTGGTCCTCTAGCCTATGGATGGGTGGTGAGCACCCCATTGGCATGGGAAAAAGGATGTTTCATGTGTAGGCTAAGATGAAAAAACCTTGCAGATTGGGAGTAAATCTTCATTATGTGTAAAAGTAGAAGATATGTTAAGTTGCAGAATCTGTAGACCATTATGTTCATGGGGAAATGTTGCAATGTTCTAAAAGAAGTATTCTATCCAAGAAACATAATAAATATGTTCAAAGATGCACTTTATCAAATAATAGATACTGTACAGGAAATATATTCTTCTAAAAGACATGGCTCATGTTTCAAAAGAATATGTATTTTGCTTTCTACTAGACTTGTACTCTACTGGAAAAGAAAACACATATTGTCTCCAAGTACATGTATTTTGTGTTAACTAGGAAATGAAACTTGTTAAAGATGGTATTATGCTAAAAGGATGAGTTTATGTTCAAAAATAGAAAGTATTTTGTTCTCTAGTGAGGAAGGATTTTGTTTTAAAAAAATAATGTTATGTTTTTAAGAAAATGTATATTGTTTCCAAACATGAAAGGACATATTCCTAAGAATGTATTAAAAAAAAGGTTTCTACTTTCTCTATACAAAAAGGAAAGAGATTTACTTATTTTCTTGTTGATTTATTTACTTACAAGAGAGAAAAAATAGTTTCAGTTTTCTGTAGAGAGGAAGAGAAATATGTTTATGTTTATATAGATTTGCGTTACAAGAAAGAATTGGAAATATTTTTATTTTTCTATTGGTTTACATAGTAATAAAGTAAAATAAATGCATTTATTTTACTGTTGATTTATTCCATAAGAGGGAAGGAAGGGAGTAGTAACTTACTAACTATGGTGTTCAAATTTATAGAGAAACGAATATTTCTATTTATTCATTTATATATTTTATGCATGACAGTAGTAGAAGTAACTAGATTGAGATTAATATTTTGCTTCACAATTGTAAGAGGGGTGGTCAATGTACCACTTTCTACCCTCAAGAAAAAGGAATATAATGCCAGGATAGAATATGTACGCTTCTCCTTAAATATGTAGAAGTCAACTTCGTATACCACTAGTTTATACATCTACCCACATGTAAGAAATAAATCTTACACCTAGAGGAAAAGTAAAATTTCCCAATACTTTTAAGTTGCAGATTTCTTAGGAGCATCTCATTACCAAGTAACCATAGGCTTAATAATCGACCACATCTCTCCCTCTTCTCTAGTTGGCTTGGTTAATCTGGAACTGATAATGTAGCTGCACAACCAAAATATAAAATGCATATAAGAATGCATATAAGAATTCTATTGAACAAATGGCATATAGGTTAGGAGTTTTGTGGTAAAGAATATAGAAGTGAATAGGTCCCTAGATAGAAAAAAATCTGGGTTCATTGTACTAAGATGAATGATTTAAGTGAACACAAAAAAAATGGACTGAGTTGAGCACCATCAATTGGGAGGAGGGCCTCCATTCACTCCACCCATTTAGGCGAGCCTACATTGAGAAAATGGCGTTTCGATGAGGGATTTAGAGTTTGTTAATTAAAATGAATATGAGCACATTTAGGTTTTAACATTTCAGCCCTATACCTCACATGAATAAGTGCCCATGGTTTGGGAACCCCTGTTCAAATAGACCAAAAATACAGTTGAGAAATTGAAACAACCAAACCCTACTTCCCTCTGTGCTACCTCAAACAACCTGCCTGCAAGGAACATGCACGAGATAATAGACAGGGTGAGAGAATCTAAAAAGAATAAGGGAAATGAATGGTGAGTGAAATCAATGAGTAAACCTCCTTGAATCATGGCTATCTTTCCCGTCTACCTGGCCACCACCATCTTACCCTGTCGTTTCCCTTTTCTTCTGCTCAGAGTGATTAGGGTGACTATTTTAGGGTTTCTCATTTACATTCAATAAACTTATTATTTGCTTTAGTTGCGACTCATACCTAGCTACCCACATCCATCTTGGAAATGGATTTCAACCACCTTATATTTTAGTTCATAAAAGATCACTTAATAAAGGAAGATTTGTTTTTAATGGAACAAAAATAATACATCACCGAAAAGGAAATAATAAAATAATATAGACCATAACCACAGTAGAACAGTCAACTAATTTGATTGCAGTTCAATATAAGAAAGGTTATTAAATTATTAATCGAGTTGTGGGTAATAATAAAATCTATGGTTAACAAAAAATTAATTGCAAATAGGTCAACCAATTTAATTGTTGTATGATTTAAGCAATATTTCATTTTTGGTACATGAATGGAGTGTGGGGTGTGCCGGGGTAGATATATTTAGGAGACTAATGATGTGGTGATCCCACAATACTAGTTTACAATTTCATTGAGGAAGGAAAATTGCAAAAACACTCCCATGAAAAAAAAAATTGGATTTTAGGGGTTCGTACAAACTAGGGTGTTCATATGGACCCTGGTTCAAGCAAAAATGAAGACAATGTAAAATTCAAGAAAAGGGGGGATTCGCTCGAACCAGGGTCCATACGAACCCCCCTTTTTCGTCCTTCCCCTCCTCTTCTACCAAATCTCTACAAAAATTTTCCTTTCGAAGCTCGGGTTGAGGATGAAAATGGAGGAGACTTCACAGTCCCAATTGGATGATGGTAGTCCTCAGCATGAGCTATCCATCGAATATAATTTTAATATGTTTTGGTTTTATTATGTATTTTTTTTTAATTTGATTAAACATAGGTTTTTCACCGAAAATAAAGCTCTTTGTTCTACACGTGTGGAAAAATAGTAGATTATGAAAATAAAATTCTAAAAAATATGTTAAGGCTAGGTATTGATGTCCATCCATATAAAAATTTGAATTCATACAAAAAAAGTTATGTTGTATACGGTCTGCGTATGTCAGAATTGTAATTGGTTTGAATTTGAAACTTTATTAAGGAAAAAATATTCAATAAAACACTATGAAACCAAATGAACTTGTTAGATATTGTAGTTACAATCTAAATTTGAAAAAATTAGAATTTATCCTTCATAGAAAAAAAAATTGTGTTGTTTACGGTGAACATCACTCCTTAAAAATGGTGTTTACTGATAAAAACTAGTTTTCAAATGAGATGGAAAAATAAATGCAATCTGATTCAAAAATAAATAAAAAATATATATTTAGAATCTACACACAAAATGTCATGAATCACTAGTTCGCATCATCTTCAAATTCCTCATGGTTTAACAGAGCTATAGATGCCCAAAAGTGAAGATTTAGTTAAAAAATTCATTTCAATGTCTAGTTTGGCCAAAAATTGTAAACTGGTATTGTGGGATCACCTGACGATATTCTTATTATCATTATTATTCAAATATAGAGTAAGGACAATATCCTTAAAGATTATATCAATGAGATCATTACTAAGACTCTTGTATAAAAACGGAAATGAGGTAATAGATATATATATATGCATTTATTTTATTTTATTTTATCTTTTTTTCTTAATTGTGCAGATGGGGTATTATCTTATTAATTTATCTTGACTAATATTAATGTAAATAGTAGCCTCAAAGATCTTACCCATGATAAAATGGGGTGAAGTAGATTTTAGGGTGAAAATCTACAAGATGGCTTAAGAACTATTACAAGGGAAATAAATTAATCATTGTATAGTTTATCTATATTAACAATATATTGATAATTCTAATGATGTTAAAAATAATATAATATCCATGGGGGGAAACATTACTAATTATGTTAATAGAGGAAAATAATACCATTACAAATTCCCCTAAATAGTTTTAACTGCATATCCATGTGCATATCCAACGTACCAATAACAAGTAAATAAAATTAAAATAGGTTTATTGGTGAATTAGGAAAATTAATGTTATAATTCTCATTCAAGTAACCATACAACCAACTATGGCATTATCATACCTAATGGTGTAATATTGACGTAGCCAGAGGCTAAGCCTAGGTTTTATATTGGTAGTACCCACTTCGTATTAGGGGTGATAACATTGGATAGAATGCAAAAGTAGGGAGTTAACTTGTGACACCACATTCATAATGACTTTAGTATTTGGGAAAGTTTGCAAATCTTGCACAACTCCAAATATAGAGCTCCTTTTTGTATTCAATGTTTGTCAAGGGATGTGTGTGGCAAGCTTCTCGCCCCTGTTCACTATCACTTCTCTAACCCCCCTCTCGGGTGACACATCTCAGATGGTGTTGCATGAGCGACTCTTGAATGCATGTAGGTTATATATATATATATATATGAGTCATGTTCAAGTTGTGGAGTTGTATTTTTGGGCATGACATTTAGCATAGATCTGCATAACAACCTATATTTTGGTCTAGATGATCACAAACTCAAAAAGAAAAGAAGAGTTATAATGATTAATTGTTCAATTTTCTTGGTATGTCTATAATCTAGGTTGATATGCTAGATAGATTGTGCTTTATCTTAACTCTTGTCTCTTTTCTCCATCAATATCATTATCTTTTTATATCTTTTCTTTTGTTGTCACATTTTGAGGAAGCTCAAGGATCTCTACACCTTTTTGTGTACGTAGGAGAGTGAGGAATGGGGCATGAGTTTTTCTTATGTGTATGTATCGAGTTAGTACGCCCTATGATGATTACAAAAATCATAACCAATAACAAAGGGGGAATCGTTCCACTCTGTGATGAAAGAAATGATCACTTCATAGCCTTTCCATTCCATTCATTTCCATATCCAGCCTTTCATATCCTTTTCTCCCATATCAAATACATTTCATAAACCATTTATATGCTTTCCTTGCATCACATCAATGTGTTGCATTCCTTCTTTGGATCCACCTAGGCCATTCATATTTCTATATCTTGCATATCATTTTGTACGTACAACTCAAAAATGATGAATTGATAGAATTTCCATTCCATTCATTTGCATATCAAGCCTTTCATATCTTTTCCTCCCATATCGAATACTTTTCATAAGCCATTTATATACTTTGCTTGCATCTAATCAATGTGTCACATTACTTTCTTTGTTGTACCCACCTAGGTCATTCATATTTTTAAATATCACATATCTTTATCTATCTATAGCTCAAACATACCTTCATGTATCATAACAAGATTCACACCATACCATACGAAGAACAATATGAAGGAAATATCAAGGTTATATGCAATCAAAGACTAAGGGCTTGGAAGATAAATATCATATGTAACATAAAGTTGTATTCAAGGGTTTTTTTAAAAGTCTTTTGTAAGACCTGTTTTATGGAGAGACTAGAGCTTGGGCTAGGGCACAACCTAAATAGTTAGGGCATTGAAGAACTTGGTCAAGGAAAGTCTTGTGGTGGAATGACAAGTTTGGAAGGAATCATGATAATTTGGTGAAGGCTGAAATGTTTGATCAAGTTGCAAAAATTAGTCGGCAGCAGTGTGAACCACAGGTGTCACCGGTTCCTCTCTCTTAGTCTTAAGGAATTTTTTTTTTGCTTAAGTTTTTGAGTTTCCTTTTGTTTTGGTTGTCGGTTCTTGAGAAGAACGTAAATCTTGTTGTTATCTTTCATAATATTTGTTATTCTTGGATGTAAATCTGTGAAACCCTCTTTGGACCCTTCTTATGAGTACTTGACTTGGCTGTGATTAGTTTCTTCTAATTGAGTTCTTTAAACAATTAATGATATAGATTAAAGGTTACCCTTGCTTCACTAGTCGAGTCTCTTTGTTTAATAGGGTTAAAATGTATAAAGTCTATTATTTCCTTCGAACCCTAGATACAATGTTGGGTATCGAGTCAAAGCTGAGTTCTTTTCATTTTGTTTGGGTAAAGTTTTTATTATCTCAAATATGTAACTTAATCCATGTTGGTATTGTGGTTAGTTATTGTCAAGCTCCGTTCATATGATTACCATTGTTGGTTTGCATTGTGTCAAGTGTTAGTTGTTCCTGTCATGGTTCAATTTTCTTTATTATTTGGGAACATAAGTTATACTTTCAAATATCTTTATGATATACTGTTATATCAGGACAACATGCATTGTTTCAATGAATCATTAATTAAAATTTGTTAAAAAAAATTTAGTTTTGTAATTGTTACCTGTTAAGGGACAGTTACAAAAGAAAGTTACTTTTCAGTTTGAAAAGATAATCCAATTCAGTAATCCAGAACATTATATATATCCTTCCATGTATTCTTTCAAAAAGATGGTGAGCAGAAAAGAAGTATTATTCTCAGTTTAGAAATGACATTTCATTGATTCATATTTGAAAGTTATTTGGATAACACATTCAATGATTTGTGAAATTAATCAATTATGTTGTGCTTAAAATTTTGCCTCTGAATCTTGAGTGATGCGAGATCAGAAGATGTTGTAAAAGAAACAAAGGTGATACTTTGTGTATCATTGAAATAGTGATTGAATTTATGCTAATATATAGCCAACGAGGCATTGTAAACAACAAGTTTTTAGATTAAGCCAATGAGGCAATTTTTGAGTGGTTTTTCTACCCCAAGAGGGTTTTCCTGCACTCAAGACAAATATGGTTTTATAGTCTCATTGATGTTTTATGGTTGTGAAGGTTTTTTAATTGCTTTAATCTTACTTATCTCAGTCTAATGATTGCATTCAATTCATGAATATGTTAATCATTGCAATATAAAGAGCATTTATTGTTGAGATTCATTAAAGTCAAAAATTTATCTAAGACATTGACTAAAATAATACTTTCATATTAATGGAGTTTGTTAAGTTGGTTTTAAATGAATTTCCTCCTATTATCATATTTGTTTTGTTATTTTTGTCTAATTTATTAATTTTACTGATATTTAAATGAGTAGGTGTTACAATGACAATCCATATTGTAGCAGCTGCACTATCAATTGTCATGGCATTCCATCACCATGAGACCAAATTTATTTGAGGCATTTTATGAAATAGTTCACTATGCTACCACAATTTTCATTCATGTCTAACAAAGAAATCTAGCAAATAGTTCATTTCCTTGCTTCTATGGCTAAAAGCCTAAAATAGGTTATTTTGAACAAGCTACACATGCTTGCAAAAAATCTATCAAAGCATAATAGTAAGTATGGATTCTCATGTTTTTCAAACACCATGGTTAAATAGTAAATATGGATTGTTGAAAAAATGTATCCAAGCATAATTGAAAATATGGGTTGTCATTGCATTCCAACACCATCATCTTGGAATGCCATGACAAGCCATAGACAAACAATAGAAACAGTTCATTGCCTACTCTATGGCTTGTCATGGCATTCCAATCACCATGGTGTTGCAATGCCATGACAATACATATTTACTATTATGCTTTGGTAGTAAACACCCAATGTTTTCCAACAAGCATATACATGCAAAATAGGATTCCAAGTTGGAAAACACAGTGTGAGGTGAGTATATGTCTTTGAAAACACAGTGAGAACCCATAGATAAGAAATCATACACATAAATAGTTCATTTCCTTGTCTATGGCTTGTCATGGCATTCCAATCACCATGGTGTTGTAATGCCATAACAATCCATATTTACTATCATTCTTTGATAGTTAACACTCGATGTTTTCCAACAAGCATATACATGCACAATACGATTGGAAGTTGGAAAATACAATGCGAGGTGAGTATATGTCTACCAAAACACAATGGCAACCCATAGATAAGCAATCATACACAAAAATAGTTCATTGCCTTGTCTACGTAAATCGACCTTTATATAGTATTGTCCACTTGATGTTGAAGAGTATGCAATCAACCAATCAAGTTGACTAAGATCCATTCATGACATCTATCATTGTATTAATGCAATGCAAATCCATCGTAAGTTTAAAAAGTTACAGTGTACAAAGTAGCAAATTTGACCTCCTAGAACCTAAAATAATACCCTTATGATACTAGTCACAAAAAAAATCCATTACCTTTGTGATATGCCTTAGGTTGGAGATGTCATACACTAAGCCTCCATGATTCTTGTTTAGAATTGAAAGTTGGCCTAGACTGAACCTACTTGGATAATTCTTCATTGTATTGAGGGATGTTTGAACAAATCCAATTATCAATGCTTCAAGGACATACATCATACTGTCAACCACGTGGCTGATCAATTGGATATCAAAGTCGATACTAGAACCTATGCAGCTGAACGCTTCAATTGGTTACTATTCAATTGGAACTGTTTCAATTTACAATTTTCTCTTGCTTCAGTCCCATTTGGTATGTGACAGATTTATTGTTCTTTCTATTTTAATTTTTCCCTTCTTTGGAGGGCTAATATGTATCTTAATTAGATGGTTGCTATCTAGTTGTACTAGTTATGGCTATTGTTTGAGAATAGCCATGGTTCTCTGTATTTTTCTCAACAACTTTAATTTAATAAAAAGAAAAGAAAAAACTGTGCTATGCACTTGTTCAAATAGACAACTTTCACCAACGAAAATTATGTAACTTTAGAATCAAACATAGAGAATTAAAAAATGCAGTAATATGTATTATGACAATTCTACAACATAAATCCATTAAGTCAGTACTGCAGTAGCCCAAACTTGATATCAAGTTGACCTTCCATCAGACAATTTCGTAAGAAGTTATGTCCTCAATCATAACCACAATCATAACCACAATCATAATCTACATCGTTGTTGTACCATCTATATCACAAGAAACTCATTTCTATGCCAAAAGATAAAACAAGGTTATCGTTTATGACAGACAAATGGAACTTATATTTCAGGTATTTCTTCTGTCAGAGTGTGGAAAGCTACTTTTGTTGGCATATAAAACAGGGCCATAATTGGGAATCAGTGACATTTAGCAGTATTAAATAGTCAATACTTATTCTAGTGTATACCCTCGTGCATGGACATATTGGATATGTGTATTAAGCTGAAGATTAGAAATACCTGTAGATTAACCTAGTTTGAGATTAGCATGCCTTTAAATTCAAAATCCATATTGATACAACAAAGCAAGTATATTATAACCTTTGATGTCTAACTTGCATATTTGTATTCTAGATTTATAAATTTCTTCTAGCAGTTGAAACATGAAATATGCAACAAATGGCGTGTTGTTTGGAAAAGAGAGGGGAGAAAATTATTTAAATTAGTTTATAAATGCACCTGAGACTAGTTCCTGCGATCATTTTGCATACATGACACAAAGAGGAAATAACAATATCAAGAAAAAACAATGTAAACTAACCCCATAAAATGATAGATTTATTTCAAAAGACTAATCATTTCATTATAATGCAAGAAATGAATCATAATACTGAAGACAATCTTTGAATCTTACCTAGGAGGATATGGGTTGCTTCCCAATCCTCAGCCCATAAAGTTCCAGAGTTATCATAAAAAACTAATAGTAATACTAATATTGTCATTCTAATGCAAGCAATAAAACAAAAAATGAAAATGGTCTTTCAATCTTACCTGATCACTATGGGTTACCTCATAGTTTGCAGCCCCCAAAAAAGAATAAAAATGTAATAGGACAAAAAACATTGAAGTGCACAACAGAGAATACACTTCTAATAATGATTATGGTATGATGCATGGAAGCTTACACAACACAATGTGCAATGGATTCTCATTGTTAGGTTTAATGAAACCATAGACCATAAAATATCTACAACACTCTACAGTAAATGGTAAAATACATATAAGATAATGGATAGTGTGAAATAATCTTGCAAGTTGGAAAACACAATGTGAGGTGAGTATATGTCTTCCAAAACACAATGGCATACCCTATATAAGCAATCATACATAGAAACAGTTCACAAGCCATGTCATTTCAATCACCATGGTGTTTGAATGCCATGACAATCTAGATATACTAATATGCTTTGATAGTAAACACACAATTTTTTCCAACAACCATTTGCATGCATAATGATTGGAAGTTGGAAAACACAGTGTGAGGTGAGTATATGTCTCCCAAAAGGCAATTGCATGCCATAGATAAGAAATCATACATATAAATGGTTCATTGCCTTGTCTATGGCTTGTCATGTCATCCCAATCACCATGGTGTTGGAATTCCATGAAAATCCAAATCTACTATTATGCTTTGATAGTAAACACACGATTTTTTCCAACAACCATATACATGCATAGTGTGATTACAAGTTGGAAAACAAAGTGTGAGGTGAGTACATGTCTGCCAAAACCCAATGGCATGCCATAGATAAGCAATCATACATAGAAATAATTCATTTCCTTTTCTATGGCTTGTCATGTCATTCCAATCACCGTGTTGTTGGAATGCCATGACAATCCAGATCTACTATTATGCTTTGATAGTAAACACACAATGTTTTCCAACAACCATATACATGCATTCTAGTGATTGGAAGTTGGAAAACACAGTGTGAGGTGAGTATATGTTTGCCAAAACACAATGGCAAGCCATACATAAGCAATCATACTTACAAATAGTTAATTGCCTTGTCTATGGCTTGTCACGACATTCCAATCACCATGAAACCACATTTCTTTGAGGCAATTTTCAAACTGTTCATTACCTTGTCTCTGTTGTTGCTTACTATTATGCTTACTAATATGCTTTCATAGAAAAGGCAATGAACTATTTGAAAAAATGCCTCAAACAAATGTGGCCTCTTGGAATGCCATGACAAACAAATACAATTTGTAGCTGCAATTATCACTCCAGTATGAATGAATTAATATCTTTCACAATAGTATTTGGTTGCATAGGTGGAGTTCCCTATAGTTGTGGGTATAGTTTCACAATAAATTGTTGATACCTCTACTGAAGATGACAATATATATCTGTGAGCCAAACTGCATTGCTTGCTAAATAAGGTGTTTCGCATTTTCTAGCAAAATTTGGTTAGGGGGTCTCCATCTACAAATATCACTCTAACTATTTGCAATTATTTTGTAAAAACAATGTGAGATGAGAATGTCTGCCAAAACATAGTGGAAAGCCATAGATAACCAATCCCACATAGAAACAATTCACTTCCTTGTCTATGGCTTGGCATGGCATTCCATTGACCATGAGACCACATTTATTTTAGCCATTTTTCCAAACAGTTCATTGCCTTGTCTCTGTTGTTGCTTACTATTATGCTTTCATAGACAAGGTAGTGAACTATTTCAAAAAATACCTCAAACAAATGTGCTCTCATGGAATGCCATGACAAAAAAACACAATTGCCAGCTGCAATTATCACTCTAGAATGAAGAACTTAATATATTTTGAAGAATAATACTTGGTTGTGCAGGTGGAGTTCCCTATAGTTGTGCGTATAGTTTTTACCTATGCAATGTGAACTAATTGCATAACTACTTTTAGGTTGACTATGTAAAAAACCTATATTGTAATTTAAATTTTTTCATCTATCTATGAGCATCTACTTATCAGTTATACAATGTGAAGTAATCCTTTTAGTTTGAAAGATGTGCAATGCAATGAAATGGAAAACACGGGGTGTTAATAAAAATGCAAACCACATCACAACATACCCAAACTAGGCTCATGGTTTTCAAGCCTGTATATGTATGTGTGCATTACAAATAGCAAGAACACCAATTTCTTGACATTATCACTGATAATAAGTAAACTTGTTCAAAGTGGGGAAACACAGTGTTAATGTTTCTTGGTTGTGCAAGTGGAGTTCCCTATAGTTGTGCATAAAGTTATTACCTATGCAATGTGAACTAACTACATATTTTCTTTTAGGTTGACTACATATGTAAAAAAACCTATATTGTAATTTAATTTTTTTCATCTATCTATGAGCATCTACTTATTAGTTATGCAATGTGAAGTAATCCTTTCAGTTTGAAAGATGTGCAATGCAATGAAATGGAAAACACAGGGTGTTAATAAAAATGCAACCCACATCACAACATACCCAAACTAGGCTCGTGGTTTTCAAGCCTGTATATGTACGTGTGCATTACAAATAGCAAGAACACCAATTTCTTGACATTATCATTGATAATAAGTAAACTTGTTCAAAGTGGGGAAACACAGTGTTAATACGTCTTGGTTGTGCAAGTGGAGTTCCCTATAGTTGTGCATATAGTTATTACCTATGCAATGTGAACTAACTGCATAACTTCTTTTAGGTTGACTATGTAAAAAACCTATATTGTAATTTAATTTTTTTCATCTATCTATAAGCATCTACTTATTAGTTATGCAATGTGAAGTAATCCTTTCAGTTTGAAAGATGTGCAATGCAATGAAATGGAAAACACAAGGTGTTTATAAAAATGCAACCCACATTACAACATACCCAAACCCTTGTGGTTTTCAAGCCTGTATATGTATGTGTGCATTACAAATAGAAAGAACACCAATTTCTTGACATTATCACCGATAATAAGTAAACTTGTTCAAAATGGGGAAACACAGTGTTAATGCTTCTTGGAAAACAATGGGTGTTTAGAAAACAATGCCTTTCATTACATTCCTAAGGTCTAATAACACTTGTAAAGACATTCATTTTATTTTCTAAAATTCTAAGATGCAAAACACTGGGTTTTACAAAACCCGCAACCCACTTAAAGTTTCTAAATAATTTACAATCAAAAACTCTCATAACATTTCAAACCCCTTTACAACTAACAACCCAAATGACTAGAAACCCCTCAACTCACTTTTTCATATGTTTTGTAAACCTGCAACCCACAACAAAAACACAGCTATATACATAAAAAAAGGCATGAAACAATACATAAAAACATTCACCATTGCATACACTTGGTTAGAAACCCCTCACCTCAAGTCGGTTGGTCCTCTCCCCTACCTGCAGTGCACCCTTGCTCTCAAACCTTTTGATTTCAACCTATAGAATGAGAAAACCCAAAGCACAACGTCCTGCAGAATGAGAAAACCCAAAGCACGTGTTTCCCAAGTGTCTTCAAAGAATAATACCGGTTACAATTTAAATCACATGTCACCGCCCTTCCTACTCGTAACTGTTAGCTTGTCGCACAAGGAAAAAGAACGTCGGCGTAATTCGCCAACGAGACACCTCCTCGCTTCTCGTGACGTTTCCTTCCGTTGTTGGTTTCGTCACTTAAGTCATCCGCCTGGCGAGCCCTGCACTACGCCATCTCTTCATGTTATGTATGTTACCATATATGTCGTTATGTATGTTTTTATGTGTTTTTGTATGTACATAGAAGTGTTTTGTCTAGTAATTAGCCGGCTCCACTTTAAACACCATACAATAAAAAAAGGAAAAAAAAAGTTATAGCTTTAAAAACCCATACAATAAAAAAAGAAGTTATAACTTTAATTTAAATCAACCTTGTTATAAAAGAAATCTTTTCCAAAAAAAATATTGTATTTTAACAAATTTAAAAATAAGAAAATGTTTTTTAAGTTAAAAATAGTCACGAAGCTTTTTTTTGTCGTATATTAGTAGATCTAAAAATAGGAAAAACAGTAATTTTCAGTACCAAAATAGCGCCCCAAAATAGTCATGAAGCTTTTTCCAGTTTGAATAAAGCTTTTTTCTGTTTGCGTGGTTTGTACGCATATAAGTACTCTACTACAATCCTTCACCGATTATATCAATTATGTTAGCTTTTCTGGGTCCTTAAGATTTCAAGAAAAAGATTTAATGCTGAAACTCCTGGATTAGAAAGGCTTTACTGTGATATAAAACAAATCAAATTCAGGAACAGTTTAATAATTTGCAGGAAAGTGGGCTACAGAATAATGGCTCAGATCACAGAAGGCGAAGAGATTATTGATGATACCGAACTTATATGGGAAAAGCGATTTCTTACTTCAGCTGGCACCGAACTATCTTTTGTAGTTAACCAAACAGAAAATACTGCACTAGGGACAGAATTTCAGCACTTTTGTTGTGAAGTTTATGTTCTTCCTCAGTATTCCTTGCTTATTAAAGTGTTATTCTGTTTCGTACCTGCAGTACAATTGAGCGATGAGTTTGTGGGTCTTCTTTTAGAGGGCTTTGTAGATAATTTTTTTAATACAGAGAACTATCCCGCTCTTGAAGCTAATGTACAAGCCAATAATGGCCAAGCAATGTTTTTAGTGAGCACTGTTGAACATTGTGGAGATCTTCATATTATTTCAGATTATACAGCAGAAGTTAGTATAAGTATGGGCTCCAATAATGATTATGTTGAAAGCAATGAGCAGGAGGAAGAGCGCAATGGAAATGGACTGCTTTTAGTGAACACAGATGAACATTTGATGCTTTCTGAATATTTAGATGTTGATTATTTAGTGTATTTATCTGAACAAGTTGAAGGTAATCAGGATATGGAAATCATAACAGAAGCTCCTGCAATTGCTGATGAAGAAGCTGCACAGATTTTGGGATCGCCCAGTGAAGGAATAGATTATGATCCTGAGAATATATGTGTGATATGCCTCGATCCCATGGAAAATACTTGTGAAGATATAAAGCAATTGCCATGCAATCACATATATCATTACAGCTGTATCCTCAGATCAACTAAAATTAAAAACAGTTGTCCTATATGTCGTGCGAAATTCGATTTTAGGGAAAGACAGTCACTCATATTGTAAAGAATAATAAAATTCTATTGTATTCATGGATGAGAGAGACTCTTTTGGTTCTGTTGGCACTATTTTGGCTGTCTAATGGTCCTCTTTTTATATGCTTTGTAATCATGGACTTCCGGATGTGACTCGTTAATTTTTTGGTTTTTCTGGGTGCTGCCTATTTGACTCTCAGGGTGTGCCTTCTTACCACCCATCTTTTTTTGTGAATATGTAACTTTATTTTTATATTAATATAGATAGCTGTCTATTCATCAAAAATATTCTATTGTATTTCTTGCTCCTATTTTACTGTAATTAACAAGAGAGACATTCTTTTGAAATAAAATATCAAAGAATTTTGGACAAAGTTTTTTTTAATCTCGTGTTGTAATTCTTGAATATATAGGCCCAGATAATTCTTGAAAAAATATACCTCTAGCGGAAATCTGTGTACCAAGAAATGTCTATGGCCTTTCAAACCTTGTTTAGATATCAATTTGAAAAAGAAAAAGAATACAAATCTAATTAATTAATTGTATATTTTTAAATGTTTTAAATTAATTGTATTTCGAATTAAAATTATTTTGTTTTTTAATCTGATAATATGTTTATAAATGGTATACTTTTTATTAAAAAAAAAATTAGAATGTTATTATAGTTTAATTTTTATATCCTTAATTTTTACAAGGAAGTTCTATTCCTTAGATTTATTGTTTTGTTTGTTGTGCTTCGAACTCTTTAGTGCAGATTTCATTTAAATAAATTTTAGAGTTATGGACTTCAATTCTATACCTTTAAATTCAAATTTCAAAATTTAATCTTATTGTCCTTTTCCTACTAGTCATTGTGAAGCAACCTAACAAACATGTAGGTCTTTGTGTTATTTTATTGTATTTAAAGAAATTTTTGATGTATTATTAGTTATCAAAGTATAATCAATGTTTGATTCAAGAGTATTCACATGAAAGCATCATACAATATTTACATCAACACTACATTAGGTTACAATTACTTAGGAATCACTATATCCTTGTTTCTTGTGTTCAATCATTGTTCCAAACATATTGAATTAAATCATGTTGAAGCTTAATCAATTGAGATCAGTCATTAGCAAACAAGTTCATAATTGTGTGAATGTGTTTCTAGATTTGATTGTGTTAAATCCTTTTTCATCATAAGATGGAAGAGAGTAAGAGGGATAACGAAGTGTGATCCAAAACGTTGATGAAAAAAGCTTTAACACAATCAAATCCAAAAACAGATTTATGCAGCAATATGAATTGTGGAAATTTATTATCATTAATTTCATAGTTCATGTTTATACAGACAAACGCTTTTATAGACATAAATAAAAATATGTCAAGTTCCATCAATGATAGTCATCATTTTTCACAAATTCAATGTTGTGAATTTACATTTCAATTTTTTTCACAAAATTCATTTTTTTAAGTTCATTATTCAATTTCATAACTATATATTAAATATAATCAAATTTTAGATTCTTAATTCCTTGTCTAATAACTACCTAATTTTATACAATTAACAAACCAATTCCTTAAATTTTCACTAATATATTTCTTGATATGAATTTTGAACCAAGTATCACATATTTTGTGTTTAAACTATACCAATTTTATATCTATATTGTCACATACCTGCCAGCAACCCCATTCTGGACGATGTAGTAGGAAAACATTAAAAATAAAATATATGGCATAAAAGGACAAGGGACGGTGCCAGCATGGGCACCACGTGAAGGCAAAAAGATGCCACTGACTATCCAGCCATCCGAATGCACCATGTGCATTCGACAACCGTATGCTTGCCAAGTTCCTTGACATTCCTGTAGGTCCAACAATTACCCACTAATAAAACAGTTAACGACAACATGGTGCTAAGTCCAGCATGATTCCTTGGGATCTGCTGCACCGCCTTCACTTAAAATAAAATTTATTGTTTTATTGCTTTCTTTTATTAAAAAATAAGATTTACTCCTTTATTGGTCAAAATAAGCATTTACGTATATGTAAGAACATTTTATTTTGTTTCATGTTCAGAGTAATTTTAAATGGAAATTGGAACCAGTATGCAAATTTTTCCATTAAAAATAATAGTAATAATTTATTTATTTATTTTAAATAAATTTAATGTATATTTTTTTTATGTGACTTTTTTAATTTTAAATTTTGGTGAAGGGGAATGATAAATTCATCTAAATAAAGTGCACATAACCATAGTCTAATAGTTGAAGTTGTTAAATTTGGACATTATTACTTTCAATTTTATTATTGATTCCTTAATATAATAATAATTTATTTTATCTATTTTATATCTATCTATATATTTATGAGGATACATGGATTATAAAGAGCTTGTGCCATAAAAGATGAAGGTTGACTCAAAATAGTGTAAATTTGGTAGAATGAGTATGCTTAATCCTTGACAAAATTGATCAAAAATCAATCAACTAGTAGGACTACGTCACTACTCTTCCTAGAGCATTAGCATCCAACAGGATTACTCTACCCACACGATATTCCTAAGTGAAAGTGGCATATTGTTTCTATGGATTTCACTATTGGTATACCTTTTTCCTCACGATTCCATGATGCCATCATGGTAACTATGGACAAGTTGACCAAAGTAGCCCAATTCTCACTCGTGCATACGACTTATACACCATTGGCAGTGGTGAGAGTATTTTTAGATGAAATTGTCAAATTACATGGTGTACCTCACAGGATTATATCGGATAGGGATTCACTCTTCACGTCAACATTTTGGAGGTCTTTAAGCAGGCATTGGGCACTTAGCTCAACTTCAGTCCAACTTATCACCTCGAGACAAATGGACAAACTGAGAGGGTGAATCAGGTTCTTGAGGATATGTTACACATGTATGTGATTGACTAGCAGTCCCGATGGGAGGATTACTTGTATTTGGTTGAGTTTTCTATAATAATGGGCATCACTTCATTGGGTATGCCACCATATCAAGCATTATACGACAGGCCTTGAAAGACAACATTGAGTTGGGATTGGATTGAGCATAGAGTGGTGATTGGTCTAGAGATGTTATAGGATATGGAGCAATGGGTGGTTTTGGTTAGGTAGCATTTACAAGAGGCTTAGGGTCATCAGAAGAAGAATGCCAATCCTAAGAGGACAAATCGAAGCTTCTCAGTTGGTGATTTTGTGTTCTTGAGAGTGCGACTGCATAAGAATCCAATCCATTATGGAAAAAGTATTTAAGCTCATGCTTCATTTTATGGGACCATTTGAGATTTTCGAGCGGATATGTCCAATAGCTTATTGTCTAGCCTTGCCACCTAGCCTATCACACATCCACGATGTGTTTCATGTGTCAGTTTTATGGCGATATGTTCATGATGATTCTGATGTTTTAGATTGGGATAGTTTGCAAATGGAGGCAGATGCGAAGCTGGCATTGCAGCCCAACCACATTTTAGCTCACCGAAAAATGGCCATTCGAGGTTGAGAGTTGGACTAGGTCAGGGTTCAGTGGGAACATTATGATGAGGTCTCAGCCACTTGGGAGGATGCATCACGTATGAAGGCACTATATCCCCACCTCTTTGATGACTTCTAGGAGGAAGTACATCCCTTGGAGGGAGGATGTGAGACACTTCATCAGTTGGATCTATGGACATTGTGTTTGGTTGTTATTGCATGATCATACTTTGATACATTATACTCTTACCTTATATTTTATGATGGAGAATTGTGATTCATGAACATTGAGCTTATATATTATGGCGCATGTTAGATTAACTACTTTATGGATCATAATTTAATGAGTATGTTGATTTTCATTAATTGATTTTACTAATATCTTGAATAATACGAGAATTGAAATAACATGCTTAGAGTAGAATATGTGATATTGTGTTAATCAAGTGAATTTGTGAATGACCATGCAATGTGAATGCATATTTGACATTATGTGATCATAAACGAATGATGGCACAACTATGCAATGAGTATGAGTATTGTAGATTAATGCGGTATAACCAAAGAGATATTGCTTTGGATTGTAACATGTGCTTGGATGTTTGAAAAGAAAAAATATAAAGAATGCATATGCTTGTGTGTACAAAGAATGTGATATGTATTGAACTCCATTATATTATGTTATGTATTTGGATTTAATTTCATTGGAAAATGGACTAATTCTTTCATGAAGCATGCAGGTAAATTTCCCCTAGCCATAGGAGTTGGAGGCTACTCGACAAACTTTGTTGTGTCACCCTGTTAAGCTAGAGTCTTATGTGTTGTGTTGAAAATTTGTGTATCTTGTGATATGGGGTAAGGGTGTAAGTGTTGCAATTGTGTGAAACCAAATGTGATTCAAAAAGAAAGTGGTAATTTTAGATTTCTTATTTAGTGCAGTTTTAAGAGTCAATTTTATCCTGATTTTAATTAATTGTTGCTTATTATACACCCTAGGCCTATGACCTAAAGGTTGGGGGTATTTTTAGACTATAAACATGGTCATATCTCATTAATGACCCCTCTTACATTGCTTGTAAGAGGAGTGACGAAAATGAGCATAGGCAGCCCATGTTAAGGCCATGCCTCATAAAGAAAAGGAGGACATGGTAGTTGGGGTTGTTGGGAGAAGAATTTGAGGGAGATTTGGTTAAGGGCGAGGCATTTTGATTTTTTCAAAGGAAGGAAAGAAGAAAGGGAGAGGAAGAGTTGAAGAAGAGGAAGGAAGAACAACAATCCCCTCTCAAGGTTTAAAGGTAGGGTGTTTATCCAAGGTTTTGTTGAATGTATGTTCTAAATCCATTTTGTGCTATGGTTGGATATTTATTTTGTGTAATTTTGTAAGCTTTATCCCAATATCTTGTTTGAGTGTATGTACTAAATTTATGTTGTGTCATACTTTGTTTTGTTATCTTGTTGAATTTTTTGTGTTGTGTAAGTATTGTTAAGTTTTTCTACCTTGTTGGGTTGGCTCCCCAATATTGGTAGTGAGTAATCCAAGCAAAGTATTGAGTGGGGGAGAGATCCCCATGAGTGCACATGATTATTTCTTTTGATAAAATTGGTAGTTACAATTGTAAGTAAAATGGGTATGAGTACCCAGGGGTAAGACCACCCTTTGTGGAAAATAAGGAAATGGGAAGTTTTGGGAATGGAGGAGGTTGCTAGGTAGAAATTTATGGGAAGCACTTGATGTTAGTTTCCCTATGGTTTTGATCCTCCTATCCTCTCCCCATGAAATCCATTAAAATGGTTTTTTTGCAATGTTTTCTTACCTAAAAGAGTGGTTGTCTTTTGTTGGCTATAAAACTGTGTTGTTGTTTGTGTGTGTCACCTAGGTCTGTTTGGCAACCTTCCACTTCTAGGGGTGATTGGTCTTCCAAAATATGGATGGGTGATGAGCACCCCATTGGCATGGGAAAAAGGATGTTTCATGTGCAGATTAACATGAAGAAACCTTGCAGCAATTTCTCCTACAACAACGCCTGTTGTCGTCACCAGTTCACCATCATCCTCTGACAAGAAAGAATCCTCTTGGAAATTCAGAAAGAGGAAAGCTACGAGAGCACCTTCGGTAGCTGCAACCTTACCAAGAAGAGGCTCAATAAGAAAACAATGTAAAGTCTCCCCTGCTTCACCTCAACTTGAGGTTATTATAATTTCAGAAGAATTTGTAGAGTCTAAATATGATGTTTCTTAGAATGTGTCTGAGAGTGCTACACAGAGTCCATTTATTATCCCTGAAGAAGAAAAAATTAAGACAAGGGAAGTTGAGCATAGTGAAAGGGGGGTACCAAGTCTCGATGACTTGGCTGCTGCGGCTATACAAATTTCAGAGGAAGTACAGTCTTCTCCACTGCAGCAATAGGAATTCATCCTGTAGCAAGAGGAAGAACAACCTGAACAATTGGAAGTGGCCAATGAAGCTTCATTACCCCCCGCAACTTGTCAAGCCATTGTTGTCTACAAAAAGACATTTCTGATTGAATTTTTGGCATATTTCAAAGCCACATGGAGACCGGTTACATTGCAAACCCTAAGTTTCCGCCACCTAGCCAAGACTGAAATGCAACAAAGTCTTTGGGAGGAAGAAAAGAAGAAACTGAAAAGGGAAATTGAAAGGCAGAAATAGGAAATTCAGGAGTTAAAGGAGAAAATGGACAAAATGTTGAAGGTAGCTGGTCAGATCATGGAATGCAGACCACCACCCAGAGTTTATGCTCTGTGCCTCAAGGAACAATTTTTGTGGTTCCAGCTAATGAGAATTTCCAGGAATCTAGATCCTATTATTCACACTGCTAAAGAATTCTATGATGCATACCAGGCAGCTCCCAATTGGCTAAGGAATTCTTTGTGCGAATTTTATTTACATGGCTTTATAATTCCCTCTGAAATAGAGTGGAATCCCCTTCTGTACATTGGCAACATCCATTTGAGATCACTTATGTCTTGGGCGGAAAATGAAGCGAATTATGGTAGGCAATTGGAAGCATATGAAGAAGCCGAAAGGAATGAGCCTATTCCATTATGCCCTGAGATTTTAGACCCCTATACACTGTTGAAAACCTGGTTTACTGTAGCATATGGCTTCAATAATGATACAGTCAGGGTGAAAATATTCGATCTCAGAAAATAGGTGTATAATGAGTTTCAAGAACAAACATACTCATTTTGGAAGCTGTCATACTCCAAGATTGAGAAGAGATGGGAGAGGTTGACTGTTGGGTTGAGAAGGTTTGAGCCACACAGTCCCCTGAATTTTACGACCGCTCTCAGACGATCAAGCAAATACATTCAATTGGGTCTTCAAGAGAGGTTTGAATTGTGGTTGCCCTTAACATTCCGACCTCCTGTGCTGATGTGGCCCCTTTATCCCTACCAAGCTACAAATATTAATGAAGATACAAAAGCTCATAGGTATGAACGATGGAAGAGTTTTAGAGGTTTTTATTACAAATTTGGAACTCCATTTCAAAGTCATGATTCAACCACTAATTTCAGAGAAACCACCAAGAAGTTTAATGCTGGAGGACCAGCATTAAGTTGAGTAGGGGGCAGATGATGAGCCCAAAATATGCTCATAATTTGGGTATCATGGTGTACTTTTACTACTCTCACCTTAGTTGTTTATGGTTGTTTAACTCTTTAAGAAACCTTTTATTGGGGGATATCCTATAGCAATACACTTTCATGTTCCTGCAGCCTATCATGTTGATATGTTTATATTTATTACCCTGTTTGACTCCCCAAATGACTGGTATAACGCATGTAGTTTTTGAATGATGAAATAGATTTAAATATGTGATTAATGAATGGATATTGTGTATGTTCCATGCGTCTTTTCTTTCACATATGTTACCTTGTGTTTCGCAGGTTGTTGAAGAACGTATGATCGAGTCAAGCGCAGCTGATCTCGGCCTTGCAGTAAAGTCCATTTCCTGCACGACTTCGAGGGAGTTCTGGCGAAGACTCTTTGACTGAAACTGTTGGGAAGGAATTTAAATGTCAATTAATCTGGAAAGAGTGGAGTGCTAGATTCCCTCTGGAATGGGTTGAACAGATAAACTCATTTATGAAGTCTGTTCCTCGATTTCGGGATACATTTTACATCCACTTCTTTCTCTGTTAGGGTTAGTTAGTTAGTTGTTTTTCCTGATTTAAATAAGTGTTCCTCCTACGCGGGTGAACAAGAAAGGAGAACAGGAAAATAGGAAATAGATAGAGAAGCAGATTATGTAATAGTTAGAGTCATAATATGAATTAGAGTTTTTGTTAGTTTTCTGAAGTAGAACAATCAATGTAAATGATTTCACATTATGAATAGAAGTTGATGGAGTTTTGAGTACAATCTTTTGTGTAAACTAGTTGATGCTTGCTAAGGGGGCCCACTTAGTAAGTATCTGTAGGAGAGTAGTTGTTTATCCTTTGTTAATTCAAGTTAGATTTCATTTTAGAAAGTTTCAGCACAAGCTCAGTCTTATAATGTTCCTGCAACATCGGGAATCCATCCTTGTGTCTGTTCCTACAGCATAAGGCCAGTTTATAGTTTGTTTCTCAGTTGTAGCTGTTATGATTTCTACTTTGGTTAAATTATGGTTGAGTTAAGAGAACTTTGCAGTACCTTCCTATAGCATAGGTAGAATTTCTTTCCAAGTATTTATTTTCAATAGGTTGTGACTGAAACTGGTTCTTAGTGCACATATAGTGCTGCTCCATTTAAAGTATACGTTCCCTGGTTTGACAAGTAAAATGAACGACCATGAAAAGATATTAGTCGCCTACTGGAATGTCCAATTCCCAGGATAGGTTTTTTCGTGATTTTCATATCCTTTTGTGGGCACGACCAGGGAGTAAATCTTCATTGTGTGTAAAAGTAGAAGATATGTTAAGCTTTGTAGAATCTGAAGATCATTATGTTCATGGAGAAATTTTTCAGTGTTCTAAAAGAAGTATTCTATCATGAAGTTCATAATAAATATGTTCAAAGAAGCACTTTATCAAATAATAGATACTCTTTAGGAAATATATTCTGCTTAAAGATATGGCTCATGTTTCAAAAGAATGTATATTTTGCTTTCTACTAGACTTTTATTCTAGTATAAAAGAAAACACATTGTCTCCAAGTACATGTATTTTGTGTTAACTAGGAAATGAAACTTGTTAAAGATGGTGTTATGCTAAAAGGATGAGTTTATGTTCCAAAATAGAAAGTATTATGTTCTATAGTTAGGAAGGATTATGTTTCAAAACTAATAATGTTCTATTTGTAAGAAAATGTATACTATTTCCAAAAATGAAAAGACATATTGCTAAGATTGTATGAAAAAAAAGGGTTCCATTTTCTCTATACAAAAATGAAAGAGATTTACTAATTTTCTTGTTGATTTACTTGCAAGAAAAAGAGAAAAAAAATACTTTCAGTTTTCTCAAGAGATGAAGAGAAATATCTTTATGTTTCTATAGATTTATGTTACAAGAAAGAATTGGTAATATATTTATTTTTCTAGTAGTTTACATTGTAATAAAGAAAGAGAAATGCATTTATTTTATGGTTTATTTATTACATAAGAGGGGAGGAAGGGAGTACTAACTTACTAACTATGGTGTTTAGATTTATAGAGAAATGAATATTTTTATTTATTCATTTATATATTCTATACATGACAGTTGCAGAAGTAACTAGATTGAGATTAATATTTTGCTTCACAACTATAAGATGGGTGGTCAATGTACCACTTTCTTCCCTCAAGAAAAGGGAATATAATGGGATAAAATATTTATGCTTCTCCTTAAATATGTAGAAGTCAACTTCTTATACCACTAGTTTATACATCTGCCCACATATAAGAAATATATCTTACGCCTAGAGGAAGAGTAAAATTTCCCACTAGTTTTAACCTGCAAATTCCTTAGGAGCATCTCATTAGTAGGTAACCATAGGCTTTATAATCGATTGCATCTCTCCCTCTGCTCTGGTGGGCCTGGTTAATTTGGAACCAATAATGTAGCTACATAACCAAATTATAAAATGCATATAAGAATGCTATTGAACAAATGGCATATAGGTCAGGAGTTTTGTGGTAAAGAATATAGAAGTGAGTAGGTCCACAGATAGAAAATAATCTGGGTTCATTGTACGAAGATGAATGATTTAAGTGAACAAAAAAACAAATGGAATGGGTTGAGCAACATCAACTAGGAAGAGGGCCTCCTCTCCTCACAAGCTATGACCTGTGTGGGAGAGAGGTTGTTATCTTCCATTGTGATGCCTATACTTTCTTTTCAGCCACTCCCTGGATCTATTGTCCATTCACTTCACCCATTCAGGTGAGCCTACATTCAAAAAATGATGTTTTGACAACAGTTTTAGAGTATGTTAATTAAAATGAAAATTGTGGCTTAAATCTTAATAATGAGCACATTTAGGTTTTAACATTTCGGCTCTATACCTTGTGTGAATAAGCACCCAGTCTTTGGGAACCCCTATTCAAACAAAAGAAAAATATAGTTGAGGAATTTAAATAACCAAACCCTCCTTCCTTCTATGTCGCCTCAAACAACTTGCTTACAAGGAACGCACATGAGATAATAGACAAGGTGGGAGAATCTAAAAAGAATAAGGGAAATGAATGGTGAGTGAAATTGATGAGTAAACCTCCTTGAATCATGGCTATCTTTCCCCTCTACCTAGCCGCCACCATCTTACCCTATTCTTTCCCTTTTCCTCCGCTCAGAGCGATTAGGGCAACTGTTTTAGGGTTTCTCATTTGCATTCAATAAACTTATTATTTCCTTTAGCTGAGACTCATACCTAGTTGCCCACATTTGCCTTGGAAATGGATTTCAACCACCTTAAATATTTCAGCTCATAAAAAGATCACTTAATAAAGGAAGATTCATTTTTAATGGAACAAAAATAATACGTCGCCGAAAAGGAAATAATAAAATAATATAGACCATAACCATAGTACAAAAGTCATTTGATTTGATTGTAGTTCAATATAAGAAAGGTTATTAAATTATTAATCGAGTTGTGGTTAATAATAAAATCTATGGTTAAAGAAAATTTAATTGCAAATAGTTCGACCAATTTAATTATTGTAAGATTTAAGCAATATTTCATTTTTGGTACATGGATGGAGTGTGGGGTGTGCTGGGGTAGAAATAATTAGGAGACTAATGATGAGGTGATCTCACAATACTGGTTTACAATTCTGTTGAGGAAGAAAAATTGCAACTCCCACGAAAAAAAATGGTTTTTAGGGGTTTGCATGAATTGGGGTGTTTGTATTGACCTTGTTTCGAGAAAACCCTATTTAATGATGGGACCCACTTTTTGGAATTTTTTTAAAATCAAGAAAATGGAAAATTCAAAAAAAGGGGGGGTTCGCTCGAATCAGGGTCCATACAAACCCCCCTTCAAGCGAACCCCCAAAATTTTCATCTTATTCCCCCAAAATTCATCACCTTTACAACAAAACTTGATTTCATCTAATTTATCTTATTTATTCTCAAATCATATTAAAATCACCACCTTAAACTCTAAGAAATATTTGGTAACTTATTTATTTTATCTTCATTTAGAAAGGGGTGTGAAGGGGATTTAGAACCTTTTAAAGTTTCTTGCAAAATAACTAGGAAGATTTTATTCATTTCCTTTCTTGTTGCTTTTAGGATTAGTGTTATGAATTTTGTGCCTTCATTCTTAAAAATTCTTATATCAACTCATTTATCATTTCCATGATCTTTTTATATGGGAAAGGTCAACATACAATGAGGTAGACACTTTCCATTTTTTTTATTCCTTAATTAGGTCTCTAGGGAAACTTTTAGTCTTTTCGAACACCTTACAAAAATATGATAAATGTGTCATTATTTTTCTTTCCTCTCTATAAATTTTTGATGTGCTTGGATATATAATTGAGATGATTCACTCATAATGTAATGATAAAAAATTAGTATATATGAAAGAAATATTTTCGATACATCAAACTACCATTCTACATAACTCTCACATGGAAATAAGAATATTATTTTATTTTAACTAAAGAAATTATGTTTACTCTATCTTGAAAATTACTAATTAATTTTGAATTATATACTTATAATTTATAATAAAAGTATCCTTTGTAACATGGAATAGATAGGTTAATTTTAATGAAATAAAATATGTTTTTATATTAAGAAAAAATTACAAATATATGGAACTCAGACATTGAGAAATTGACTAAGGTGTAACTCTGTATGAGAATTAAGATGCTCGAATAATTTATATACCTTCTTTCAATAATTAACATTAGAAATTAATACTTGGCTCATATTGTATACCCACCTCCCAATGACCTCTTGGAATGGATGCATTTAGATGGAGAAGGATTTCAAAAGGATCATGGTACTTGTGGACCCCTCAAAGGCATGATATATAACACATGAACTTTATTTATGAAATTTGGTCTTTAGTTGTTGGCTTCTAGTATGAATATTATCTATAAGGTGGAATTCTTAGTTGAGACTCTCAATCTTCCATTGTTGATTTCTAGTGTGATTATACAATATGCTTTCCAAACTGTATTAATTTCTAATGTTAATTATTCAAAGAAGGTTTTGTTTCATAAGAAGAGACATGTGTTCACACATTCCAAGGCATGTTATTATCCACAATGCATGACACTTCTTCACATCTCTACCAAGTTCTAAACAAATATAGATCTTCCAACACAAAGGTAAATAAGTGGAAGCAAAAGAAAGCTCGGTTAATGGCTTTCAGCATGTTGGTGGAAAATATGCATCTTTTTGAAAGTGGCTTCATAGCTTGTTAGTCTTATGTTTAGTAAGGTTTTGCAATCTCCACTGTGTTATGTATTCAGGTCACGGGTATATCTAGTATGATGTCTTCTTTTAGGTATTTTGGGTGCATAAGAGAATGTGCATATGTATTGATGTATTCAACCAATGTGATTTTGTAACATTGTAATCAAACAATTGGTCATTTGTACTAGGACCTCACTGGTCTTTTTGATATTTTGTAAAATTTGTTACTCAGACTACAACTGAGGGTTTTCTTGTTGGTTCTTTCTCGCCAGTATGTCTGCCTGAACCAACTATATGTAAAATATTATATATAAATAAAATTTTAAGTGGTCTCCCACTTTTGCTTAAAAAAAAAGTTCTTGTAAATGTCCACATCTTTTTCGTTGACATGGTTGCTATTTCTTAAAAGATTTCCTATGATTTTTTCATAATGTTGGTCAATACTTTACTGTAAATATTGTATAGTCATGCTCTTAAATGTCATAAAAATATGTCATCAGAGGGTTTCATCTTATAAAGCTATAATAATATTATATGCTCTTAGAGCATCTTAGACACCTCCCTTGAAGCATTCAAAAAATGAAAAATAACTGCCAACACAAAGTGAGATGCCTCATTTCCTAATATGAGAGCAAAATAATAAATCAAAATATTAGGGTGCAAGGTTGACCCACCTTTCCCAATACTTGGCTAAGTTTATCATCTATTGAGGAGTGGATCCCAACAACAATTGTGCTTAGTGCTTACTACTAATCCAAGGAATACCTATTCATTTTTTCCTTTATTGTATGCCTAATGAATCCTCATCTCAAGTTAAATTGTGGGAATGGATTTTTATGCCCTCCCTATGACTAAATGGCTACAAGGAGGTGAATATGATATGGTGGAAAAAACCAAGATAAAAGTTGGTTTAGTTCTCATAAACTCTCTAAAAAATAATTGAATTCCTACATCCTAACTAGAAATACCATGAGGGCCTTAGATCCCATTTTAGATAAAAAATATTCTTATACTGATCACTAGTTCACTTGGACCAACTAAAGAGATAGTGAACTAAGGGAAAATTAGTTGTATTGATAGATTAAAACTTATTTATTTCTCTTTCCATTGTCCCCTCTCCACAAAACACCCTTATTTAAGTATATTCTATTAAACCTAGATCTCACATATCACCTCTCAATTCTTTAAACTTTTCAAACTTCTTATTCCTCATACCTAATAATCTATCCTTTAAGCTCAACACTTCCCACCTCAATCAAATTGCTTCCCTAATATCCCTTTGATTGATTTTCCTAGACCTCATCAAAATGGTAAGTGGATATAATTGTGGAATGATGCGTTTAAATCTATTGCACTACCTTACTATGATCTTACAATAAGAATATGGCTAGAAAGAGATCTAGAATGGAAACAAAATATGGATCCAAATAGAAGAAAAAAAAAACTTGTTTTGGCTTTAGCACTTATTAATAACTTTTCTACAATGAGTAGTTGCTTCCATTGAAATAAAACTTAGAAGATTTGAACTTAATTTTGGTAGAGGATCTCAATTAAGAGATAGGCTACATTGGATGAAAGGATATAAGGGATACAAATTATTTTTTAGTTGGATTAGTGAGATATTTATAACAAGTATGCAATATATTTAATCATATGATTATTTTTGTAATAGAGATGAATAATTAAATAAATGTTATAACAATATAAAAGAATTAAAATTAAATATATTAATAACAAATAGTGATACTATTATTGAGGGTAATATAAAGGGGGGTCATCATACTAAAATAAGTCGCAAACCATATGTTGTTATTCATGTTGTTATTACCATATACTTTTTTTTCACTTACATAATCCTATTTTGAAGTTCATTTATGTTAACAAGTATTAGATTAAATATTTTTATCTCCAATTATTTTCAAATAATTTTATACTAATCTGTGTATTCTTATTCTTTCTTTCATCATTTCATTTAAAATTTGAACCATTTAAGGATGTTATGTTATAGATTATAGTTGTCTTCCAATTCTTTTTAAATTGTTAATGGTATGAAAATATTATTGATGAGCAGATGAATTATTACAACTATTTTAGATTTGTATTCCCTTTATCTAGATATATTATTTACCAAAGTCACATTGCTCTTTTAGGTGTACTTTATATATATAATGCACATCATGTTCCACCTGCACCACATTCTTTGTTTGCAAATACTAGTAATGAGATTAAAAAATTGAGAGATTCATTAGCACAGGGTGAAAACTCAGGGATATATAGTGAACCATGCATGCTAATATTGCATAGTCTAGAAAAACTAAAATATGAACTTGAGAGGACTAGTGCATATTCCCCAAATAGAGTAGTTGCTATTCTTTACCACATGTGGGAAGAAGTACATGGTGACATTCCCCTTAAACAAATACAAGATAGTGTCACCAAAGAAATGATAAAAGCCACTTGTTTTCCATTTTATCAAAATGTGTGTAAGGTTAGGGGATACCAGGTCACTAGATGTGTCGATCATGCTATGGCATCATTGATCTACCCACAATTTTTTGCAGCACATGGTCTATACCCAAACAATGACTAGATTTCATTGTATTTTGTTCAGCAATTGTATGCTAAGGTCCATTTGGGCCTCAAAGTTAACTACCTAGACATTCCACCATATGCTAGTAAGGGGCATGGAAAGATTGTTGATAGGCCCACCTATCATCGAGCAGATAGACCACCCCCAGTGTTTAGGGTATTGGTTGGTGAGAGGTCTCCTACTCTCACCCCATCTCTAGCCCCCATAGCAGATGAGGTTGTCGTTGCTTCCCAAAAGGAAGCAATTGACACTATAGGTGACATTGTGACTACCGCAACTAGGATATCTGATGATCGTGTAAGTTGGTATTTGATTTCTAGACATTCCTGATCCACACCATTTTCAACACAGTGGACCATCATGGATCCTTTTACAGTGGTCGGCATCCCTACTCCTACACAGCTTGATGCACTTACAGGAGATATGGCATGCATGACTCTACATTGTTTGGTTGAGGACTTGTTGGAGGCATATTCCCACATTGCATCAGACAATGGGATTGGTATAGAGCATGTTAGAGATCATTTGAGATGCAGAGGTTGTTCAGTTCTAAGATCCCATCACTCTCAGCCGAGCACTGGTGCACATTAGGATGATCCACCTACAGTTCATTCAGCAGTTGCACATACTATGGGTTTTACTGATATGTTGATTGGTTCTGGTTCATCATCACCGATGCCATCTCATCTTCATAGTCCTCTACATTCATCATTTATGGCATGACATGGGATAGATCAGATGGATGCAAATGTTGATTCGTCACTTGACCGTTTGGTAGATATGGTGGAGGTGACCATTTCAAAGGACTTAGGTCATCTAATATCAGATGATGTGCATGTATGTGTGCATGTGCATGTTTCAATTCTTTTTTCATTATTTTTAATTTTTTTTTTTAACTAGATATTCATGTATGTTGATATATATATGTATATATATTGTTATAGGTGGACATACCTCATATCACTCCTAGCCTTGGTCCAGATCATGTGCATGATCGATGTGACTCTGTGAATGAATCTGCTGCCAGTGGACATGTGAGTTTTACATTTTTATATAATCACACATGTATATGTACATGCAATATTTATGTATGCATAGATCTAGATTGATATTTAAAAATACAAGTTCATTTAAAAATAACTTTCATAAAATTTATTTAATATAAATCATATGCATTAAACACATCTTGTACACAATTTTATTTGTAGGGCTTAGCACATCCATCAGAGCAGGACCGTTCTCATTCAGATGACTATTCGACTAGGAGTAGACATTCATATTAGGCCATGCACACTAGATTTATGATTGTTACCACATGTATTTGATTATATGATGATCTTTAGTATTTGAGATTTGATGATCTCTAACTTACATTTGCTTATATGATATACATACATTTGCTTATATGTTGATCTTTAGTATTCGACATTTGACGATCTTTAATTTACATTTTGATTACATGTATATACATATATTTTCTTATATGATATATACATGCATTTTTCTCTTTGCTTATAATATGTGTTATGTTTATATGTATTGAATCCCTTTACATGTATGCACATGTGTTTTCTTATGGTTTAAACATGTTTACACATAATATATGTATGCATTTTCTTTAAATGTTCAATATACATACATGTTTTCTTATTTTATGATCTCTTACAACTTACATTTCCTTATATTCAATATACATTTGATCTCTAGTACAATTTTAGGGAAATCAATGCCACTTTATAATTAAGTTCATTCATGTTGATCACAATAAATATTTTTTTTAAAATGACTTAAGCATCATGAACCATTGAGTTGAGAACAAGATATAATCTTTTTGACAAGTAACTTGAAATTCAATTCAAATATAATTAAGAAAATTCAATTCAAATTATACTGAGCTATTATACGTTTTTGACAAGTAACTTGAAATTCAATTCAAATATAATTCAAAAAATTTAATTCAAATTATACCTCTATTATACATTTTTGACAACTAACTTGAAGTTCAATTCAAATATAATTAAGAAAATTCAATTCCAATTATACCTCTAATATACATTTTTGACACTTTAACAAAATTCTAAAATTACTAGATATGTTGTGCATACCTATGAATTAAATAACAACAAAGTCCACAATGAAATAACTTGTTTGTTTACTTCTTGATTCATTTAAACTAGGATCTAGTTATTCCATGTACACTAGAATAATTTTTTTCCCATCCCATATGCATATAAATAGAAGTTTATTTTTCATTAAATTCTAGATATCAAATTGCAAGATTAATTCTCATTTATATCACTTGGAGCCCAGATTTTGGAGAAGTTTTTGCACATTTATTGAGGCAAATATTGGAGCTCGACAACTTTTCATTTTTATCAATCAAGGAAAAATTTGGAGGATAATTTAACTAAGTTGGTAGAGGACTTGTTTTGAATCATCTTTAAGTTGAAGAAGAAAATGGGACAATAAAGAAAAAGAAAAAATGTGTCTCAACAAAAAATGTCAAAAGAAGAAGAACAAAAGAGGCATGAAAAAAACTTGGAAAATTATCATAGAAAGAAACAAGGTACATGCTTGTTTCTTCTCTCTCACTCTCAAGTGTGTGTTTAGGACTTTTACTTTGAAAAAATATGAGTATTCATTTGATGGGATGGAATCCATAATGTGCATTACTCCACCCAATAATTTGGTTAGTACACCTAAACATAAATTTGTATGTGTGCATACATTTTGCATTTGCTTTCTTATTAAAATTATAAATGTTTAATGTATGACCATTTTTCAACTTACAATACCCCAACTTAAACTGTACTCTTAAACTAAAATATTGTACATTAAACCCTTCCCTACAGACCTTACACTTATCTTTTACCAATACCTTTGTTTAATTTTTTTGTCATCACATTATCATTGTTGAGTATTGCATCTACACAATTTTCTCTTTACTTTGTTCATGAAGAAAATGATAGTGTACTTCAATACATGCTTAGTTCTCCAATGAAACCTTAAATTTTGTGCCCCTCACTATGCCACTATGATTTTCATAATTTTTTCAACCACATTAATTATTTTATGGCTTTGCAAATTCCTCTTCTAACTTTGTAATTTGAAAGAAACCATTATTTTTTCTTAATTATTCATGAAACTACACCTTCATGTACAATGAAATAGCATTCTAATGTTGATATTTGGTGATCAATATCCCCTATCCAATCTACATTGCAACATCTAATTAGCTTAATATTTTTCTAAACTCCCATTGAATTTAATCTAATGATCAATAGTTCCTTAAAAATATTTTTTTAATATTTTAATAAATTCCCAATTCTAAGCTCTAGAATTATTTGAAAATTAGAACTCAAATTATACTTAAAGCCAATGCAATGTCAGGTTTTCTAGATACTAACACATGTATACATCAAAACTCAAGCTATATGGTTCCAAGGAATAATAGTTATATATGATAGATTATTCTTTAAATTATATCTTAACACACATTTGTTTTGAAGGTTTCTAACCATCATTGCACTTGAATGACTATAAATACTTTTAAATGTCCTCAAGTCATCTTGGTCATGCAAGTTGCAATGTTTATATGATCCTTGACTCCAATTCCTTAAGCCAATTCTTTTTGTTTCAATATTTGTGTTTTGTGTCTTTGGCCTTTTATTTTCATCACTTCAATGTTCTCAAATTATTTTTATGTTTTATGCTCTAGGAATTCCCCAAGCTGGATTCGAGCCAAATCTAGATATTGGATCAAACAAATCCATTGAAGAACACATGGACCTTGAAGTTAGGGAGGAGACCCAAGTTCAAAAAATGCTTGTTGGAGAGGGGTCAAGATCACTTCCTTCTACTGGTATGGATGAGCATATAAAACTATCACAAACTTCTCTCACTTATAGCATCATGTTTTATCATTTTTTTTGCTTGCATACATAAACTTCACTTGTATAACATCATCTCTCACTTTTGTTTGAAAAATATTTTGTGACACGTGTAGGAAGGGCTCAACAAGCAAGAAGTTTTCATGCTCAAGTCGAGCCAAATCTAGACATTGGATCAAATGAATCTGCTCAAGAATGCATGGTCCTTGAAGATAGGGAGGAGGCACAAGTTCAAACAATGCATGTTGGAGAGGGGTTGGGATCACTTCCTCCTATTGGTATGGATGAGCATATAAAACTAGCTAAGAAGGTGAGGAAACAATTTTCTCATAGAAATTTAGATCATTTACTTGAAATGGATATGGAGAAACTGAAATATTATGCCAACCAACCTTATAATAAGAGAAAGAGGTCAATGACTAAATCTATAAATGGAATGATCATTCATCATTTCAATCACCTTGATACACTTGAAAAAACCCAATTGTTATCACGTTTACTTCTTCGTGATGAGCTCAAAGAGTCATTAAAATTGTTGGGTTTACATTCAGCATCAAATAAGAAGAAACACATGGGATTACAAAAGGATGTTGTTCAAAATGTTAAAAAGGGTTTAGATTACATTGGGAAAGGATCTCGATCAGTGGATAAGGCCACTACAAGAACGGTGATGTTGACATCTATTGTACATCAAGATATAGTAAGAAAAAGAAAAATGTATGCACTTTCAACTGAAATTGGTTATAGTAGAACCACATTGATAAAATATGAGAAAAAGAGAAATTTTTTGGAAGAGAGTTTAGAAGGAAATTGGGAAATTATGTGTAGAGCTCCCTGTTCTGACAGGATTGTAGATGTTGTTAGGAACTTGGTCTCAGTTTTTTGGCATGATCAGACTCGTCCATCATCAAATACTAGAGATGTTATGAGACATAGTATTGGATCTAGTATATATGAAAATCATATCAAACATTGGCTAGACATAACACAATTTGAGATGTATATGAACTTTTGTAATGCATATCCTCATATAAAGGTTGGGAAAACAATGTTTCAAAGGTTAAAGCCATATTATGTGAAGATAAACAAGTTTTTTGAAACTTGTTGTTGTCGTTATCATATTGAATTTGATCTCTACTATCAGGTGTTTCAAAGATGAGAGAAGAAAGATGTGGTTTCAAAATGCACCTCCTAAACAGGCAAGTTTTTTCATAAAGTCTATATTATGTGATCATGAAAATGGACCTCAAATAAATTGCATAAAAGGAATTTGTGAGACATGTGGAAATTTGGCTAAATTTCCTTCAAGAATTGAGGATACTGACCTAACAAAGACAGTAAATTGCAAGAGGTAAGTATTATTTTTAGAGAGTTTATTTGTTTCAATTTCTCATAGATCAAGTTATTTGGATTCTCTTTGATGTAATGTTTCATTGATCAAGTGTGGTTTATTAGTTATTCACATATTTTACTGACACAGGTACAAGTATGTAAAGTTGCAAACAAATTTTGGGAAAGAAGCCACAAGGTTGAACTATGTAGAAGAGGAGATTCCCATTGGAAAATTTATGGAAGATTTTCAAAAATTGATACGACCATACATACATCATTCCTTTTTTGCTAAGTGGAAAACACAACAATTCCAAACATTGAGAGATACTTTCCCACGTCGAACAGTTCTATTAGTAGTTGACTTTGCAAAAAATTACTCCTTTGTACATCAAAAGGATATTCAATCAGAGTATTACTTTTCAAAGCAGATCACTATTATGGTTCATGTGTGTTATCGACATGCACAATTAGAATTGGATGGTGTTGAGAGTACAAATGAAGAACGATCCATTACGAAATAATATCACTTTTATATTAGTGATGATAAAGAGCATGACTCATTTTTGTCCAACATTGCTTTACAGTATTTTTTGAGAATTTGAGAAGCAAGGGTGTAAAATTTGAAAATCATTTTGTATGGTCAGATGGATGTGTGGTACAATTCAAATCTTCACAGCCATTCTATGCACTTTGTAGATATCATAAAATCTACAAAATACCACATGTTTGGAGTTTTTTTGAGAGTGGTCGTGGAAAGGGTGAGCATGATGGAGCAGGAGCTTGCATCAAATGAGCTTTAAGAAAGCATCAAATGAGTTATCCAGAAGATCGTCTAGACAATGCACATGATGTTGTTGAATGGTGCAAGAAACACTTTGCATCAAATTTGGTCGACACATCTTCAAGAACAAACCAACACATTCCACATAGAGTGTTTTGGGAGATATCAAGTATGTATAAATTACATTAAATCAAAAATTTAAATTTATTTAAGTTTAAAATATATATATATATACATATTTTTTCACATAATTTTTTTGTTGTACATATGTATCTAGGTGTGGATAGAAGATCAATGCATGGATGCAAGAGGGTAGAAAAAAAAAGATCTTTGCATTGTGTTAGGAGTTTAGATAGTGGCCATGGATGGATATTAGATGCAAGGGATTACTCTTGTTTTTGCACTGAGTGCATTGAGGGAAACTTTGATTATGCATGCAACAACCAAGAACTTGGATATGTTGGTAAATGGGATATAGTGCCACTAGTTGTTTCAGAAACATATGATGAAAATGAGGAAGAAAGATTTTAAGACATTCCTTTGATTTCAATTGATTATGACCATATTTTAGAATTGGTTAGAAAAGGTACACGTGTAAGTTTTCAATAATTTAAATATTATGTATATCTAATTAATGATCTTTAGAAACATTTCTAAAAAAAAATTTAAGTTTTTGTGTAAATTTGATGTACAGGAGATGTTTTTGCAATCATAGCAGAGCCTAGAAACATAAAAGGTGTTAGCTATTATTTATTGTGTTTTACAGGAGAGAGGAATAAGCTAACAAAACCTAAAACAAGTGATGGAATGTTATTTCCCATAGGTGAGTTTGAATTTAAAATTTTGTATACATTGTATTCACATGTGCACATTACATTATAAACATTAAATATATATTGTGCAAACCTTGAGCACAAAAATGTTGCACACGTTCATATGTCTTACCTTAGGTTCATGTTTACCATGCAGGTTTTGTTGTAGTGCAAGGGACATATCTAAAACAAGTCAAAGTTGTTCAACATGGGATTCATTTTGTTGACTATCAACCTAATAACAAGGTATATCAATATAGTCACTTAATAATTGCTACCACTCTACATCTTCATGTAGTTCCACATGCACATGGCTGAAGAAAATGGAGACTAGATAATGATGATCATCAAAAAATTCTACATGTTATTGAAGAGCGTTCTGAACCAAAATTTTTGAATTAGATTATATCCATGGTTTTCAAGTTCACTTGTAACCCTATACACGTTCAAATGAGAACTTATAGTAACTTCTACATATTTATAAATCATTTTGTGTAAATTACAATTATATGTACATATTTGTTCCATGGAAAAATTTTAAGTTCAAGAATCTTTGATAGCATCATCTCTCACTTTTTTTGGCTGCATGTAAACCCACATATATGCTTTCAATCCTTATTTGAAACATAGTGAAGTTTTTTAAAATCATTTTTCCTAAATTACAATTATA